>JAXGGA010004639.1:0-86113 GCA_038373865.1 Uloborus plumipes
ATGTATATGTCATTTTTATTTTCTACTTACTGCAGGATCGTTATTGTACCGTCTGATATTTATTTTTGTTTCAAATTAAGAAAAGAAATATTGTGATACCCGTGAGATAACGTCGCTTGGATTTGTTTTTAAATTTCTATAATAGAGCTCCATCCTTAAAAATACTACAAAGCATGCATTGTTGTCGAAATGCAAATATCTCATGAAAAAGAAAAATTGGACATTTAGAAATTGCAATTCTGTTCCCGAATGGACAGCTTACGAAAATTTCTGGGAGGTAACAGCTGCCTCCATTGGGCACCCTTGACATTCTGGCAATAATATTAGTCAGCAGCCACTTGCAAATTTGCAAACACTAATGTTTGAGTTTAGGGAATCCAACTTTTTTTTTGGGTAGCAGTTGGATGCTCTCAGAGTTTTTTACTCATTTTTCATGTCAAATTTGTTATTTTTCTTGCAAAATGAATTTACATCAGAAATTGGTGATCATTTGTTGGTTTATATCACCCCAAATTTTTGCTTTGTCACCAAATTAGCAACATCTAACGAGATTCCGAAAAAGCCTTAGCAATAGTTATATGAAAATTTATTATTCATATGCTATCCCATCTGTCATAATAAATGGATATGGAGGGAAAATGTTGCCTGGAATTTTCGCAGGTTTTGGAAAATTAGTGCAAATTAGGCAACTCGAACATTGAACATTGGTCATTTATAGCTCATTTTGTGAGTTTTTAACTTTGGAAAATTATCAACAAGATTATACGTAAAACTTAACTTCCAAAAAGTATAAATAAACAAATAATTATTTAAAACTTCATGCTGGAAGGGATGAAAGTTGAAAATTGAATATATACAGTAAATTAGGTGTTTTTGCCTTGCTTGTGTATGAGAGCGATAAGTCGCCAATATGGGGACTAGAGTCACTTGGCGTGGAGATCAGGTTGCTTGCCTTCCCTCACCAGTCGCCTTGGATATGCCAACGAAGACAGCCATAGGGCTCTCTGTCTCTCTCTTACAGCCATAGGGCTCTCTGTCTCTCTCTTTCCACGCAGTATTGTATCTTAATGTGTGAAGATCAATAAATATGTTTGCTAGAACTGCGACTCATCTCTATACAGTCCACTGCCGGGAGATATAGTTCTCCCCCCTCATCCAAGCGGATCCAGTAGGTCACATGTAATTAGTTGAATTCATTGATAAGATCTTTCCTCTTAACAGTGATTAAAGTAATAACTGATTGTAAATGTTCTACTGCCCCAAGACAGAACAGATTAAAATGGAATTGACTGATGTATTTCTTAATAACAAATATATAATCTCATATCTGACGTAATACATTTATATTTTCAGGAGTAGAAGCAGGTCCAGTGGATTTGAGAGAGAAGAAAGGAGTCGTAGAAGTAGAGATGAATCCTATAATTACAGAGATGTAAGTCATGGAGTAATAGTTTCAAAGTCACTAATTGATAAATTTATCATGTATTGCAGGTACAGAAAGAAGAAAAAAATCTGGGAAAGATGAATTTGAAAGCAGTAACAGAAATAAGTGGCCGATAGTTGTTCTTATTAAAGTTTTTGAAACCAAAAATTTTAACACTTAAATTTCCAAATCCAAGTATTAAATTTGACACCTAAATTTTTTTATAGAATTAGATGTTTTGGAGCTTTTCTTTTCTGACTCACAGTGACTGAGACCATTGACATGGAGAATAAAATTGTAAAACGCAATCTCAAAATAAAACAGGACCCTCCCGCTAAACATTGCCCCCCTCACCAAATGCTATAAAGTTCTAAATCTGGCGTAAAAAATCTCTGATTAGACTTAAGTGTCGCTGAGTAAAAAAATATTCTCAAATTCTCTCTGGAAGCACAAATTTATGTAAAATATAGGGCAAATATTATTAATAATTTTTTAATATAGTATTCGACTAATATTTTCGAAATTTGGTGTGCAATTTTGAAATTTTTCTAACTTACTGGCTGACAACTTGCAATCCCTAGTATGGCCCTGTAAAATGAATTTTGTCTATCACAAATTATATTATCCTCTAAATTTTGTAGATTTTAAAAATAAAATAAAATCTCTGTTAAATATCTCCAACATTTAGAATATTTTCTCTTCAGTCTTGAATTTTTTCATAGCTCTTAGTGTTATTTCTTCCTGTGTATTACATTTTTTGGTTTTACTGCATTTCCCCTTTTAATGTTTTTAGCAAACTTATGCCACTTGATTTTGCTCATTTTCCTGAGATACATATGTGAGAAAACTGGTGATATTTATCTTAATTATAGTAGGAATGGACATTTCAATGAGGAATGACTAAAACTCCACTTTGTACAAGGACACAAATACAGATCTAATAACTTTCACAGATCTAATAAACTCAGATGTGGTCAAAATAGTAAAGTTTGCACTGACGATTCAATGAAACTCAGAATTGAATAGGAAAAAAAATTGAGGTCTGTATCTGCTGATCTAGACAGTAATAATCCAGATCTGCATTTTTAAAGATCCAGCACATCACTAGTTTCTGCTACTAGGGTTGAAGCAATAGTGCTACCTAGGGTTGGGCATTTTGAAAGCAAAATCATATTTTTGCCGGGGCAAAGGACTGTACAAAACCAGCAGAAATTGGAAAAAATTGCTGAATATCAAAAAATTTATTTAAAACGGTATAATTTTGACACTGCAATTGAGATTGTATAAAATCAGAAAATTAATTTGAAATTTCATTGGTATTAAATAATTAAATATTTTAAAATAATTCTTGAGGGGAAAAAAACTTGAAATAGATTAGGGAAAAAATGTTTCAAAACTTATTTTTGCTATTCAGTTTTGGAAAAACATATTTATTTTAATTATATGGTGAAGAAATTGAATTTAATGATTTTACTATTTAATGAACCTTTCATCATTGGTTATCTATAGTTAAAGCGAGTTAAACTATGTATGCTCATCTCCGAGCAACAGTCAGACATGTAAGCCTTAGAACAGTCTTAGTAAGATAACTAGGCCAGTCATATTGTGTTGTCAAGAGGAGAAAATTGCCCCTCCCCCTCTGATTTATAGAAATGAATACATTTACAAATAAATGGTTGTTTTTCCGCATAATTTGCATTGAATATGACCCTGTAACCCCTTACCCACACTGGAAAAATTCAAAATGGCAGCTCTGAATATAGTCGACTGTCACTGAGATGATGTTGTAAATACTAATCTTATACCTTTAAACGAGCAATTCTTGTATGTATATAAATTTATATTTCGGATCTAGAAAACAGCTCTAACGATTTTGATAAAATTTTGTATTTAGATAAAGTTTTGGTTCTTGAGTTCATATACATCGGCGTTTTTTTGTGCCTTCCTTAAAAGTTTGAGAAGCTTTCTTTCACCATTTTATTTTCATTATGATTATTACTGTTTCATAACAACCACGTTTTATTATAACAATGGGTTTCATATTTAATCACATCAGCGTAAATTTAAATTATTATGGTATTTTGGCAACAGGTTAGAATTGTTATTATTTTTGAAATGTTAAATAGATCAATCAAAATAAAGTTATTGTGGCGTGATTTTAGTGATTTTATTGTGTGTGTCGTTTAAATATGACGTCTTGTCCAAATAAGGTTGTGTTTTTTCAAGCAAATTACAGCTGTTTTTCATGTCTAATTGCAACCAAGGGCTTTAAAATGCTTTTCAAGTTTATCTAAATGAGTACTTCGAACTTTAGAAAAAAACACGATTTTACAAGCCTCTTTTTTTCTTAACCGAGCGGGGCTCGGTACCCAGGTACTTATAGTTTATTTCTCTACAAATTTACGTTGCCTTTATAGAATAGATCTGGCATGACTTCTTTGTTAAAAACTAACTGGAACATAAGAATTTGTTCTTAGTTGCAACTACTAGTGCAGCGAGCATCTATAGTAGGGGGGGAGGAGGGGTACAAAAGCCTTTACATGCACATAAAAACAATATCAACCCCTGGCAATATATGTTAAAAAAGGGGTTTTGGGAATTAACCTCCAATCCCCTTTATGACCTACCTGTTAAAACTTTTAAGCCAGTGCCCTATTTCATAGTTATTTACTCTCCCCTTAATTCTATACTAGTATTTACCAAAGAAGCCTTTTTTTGCTGAGAGAGTAGGTTGAATGAGGCAATGAATATTCTCAGTTAAGAAATTAAAATAAAAAAACTTTAAAGTAAAAGTTAGTAAACATTTTCGTAAATAAAGTTTACTATTTTTGTCACTTAGGCAAAAACTGGCAAAAATGTATTTTTAACGGGACGGTTTTTTCCATGGTTTTTCCACCTTCAGCAAAAACATGCCAACCCTAGTGCTACTAAAATGATGAATTAAGGGCCCTCTGCTCTTTCCTTCCTGTATTTTTTCCCTTGAAACCATAAATTCATTTTTTAAATTTCTATCTTCCAGAATGGTAATGGAATTTCCGAAAACATGGCCAGCTCTAGACAAAAACTTCCTCTTCTTCAGTTCACAGTAAGTGATGTTTGTGTTCTTGCTCAATTTTCTTATTTAAAAGTATTTGTTTACTAAGAATGAAAATTTTGAATATGATGAGGTTTTAATATCTCATTAGATATATGTTAGAAATTTTTTTATCGGGTACTTAATTGTGGAATTATAATATTCCAATAGATAAATATTTTCTGTTTTCAGACTGACATAAATCCAGCAATTTTTTCTGGTCCAATTCCTCTTGCTATGAGTTCATCCTCCAGCAGAGTAAGTTTTTAATTGAGATCTGACTTTATATCATAATTCCAATTCTATGAACAATTTGGATTTTTCCAGAAATTCAATTTGAATTTACTGTTGCATTATAAGTGGTCTTGTTTTCTTTGATTCGTAAAATATTTTGTATGGCTTCGTATTAATTTTCATCATTAGGTGAAAGATATTTGTTAGTAAATAAGCTTTATGAGTTTTTTTTTCTGCTTCTAATATTTAATTATCTGAACTAATTTCTAAATTAGTTTTCCATTTATCTAAATTTGATTCAAAAAATTTATGGATTTCCCTTGACTTTATGGAAGTGATTGCATTAGTGTATATTACTCCATCTTTAATTTACAGTTCAATTGCTTTCGGACTTCTGAGTTCTATCTTTTCTAGTCAAGCCTTTTTTAACATTGATTTACTAAAAATAGTTCAGTTAATGTGCTAGTTCGATAAATCATTCTTTTCACAAAAATAACATTTCATTGTATCTGGTTCATCAGAATTGACAATGTCAGATATAGGAATAAAAATGTTACCACTCTGTACCACTATCCCCGATAAGAATGAGTACTTAAATAAGAACTTACTCTGCACCTGTTTTCTACATTCATGTAAAATCTAGATTATATGTTCAATCTTGTTACAGGTGACTTAAAAATTCACTTTTTGAAAAAAATATAAGTTTCAAAAAAAATATTTTTTGCGCACTTTAAAAAGAATCATTGTTAGATGAATGAATATTTTTAATACTTTGTGAAACAGTTATATTCATTTTTTTACCATAATGAATTAAGGAAGGATGAGAGCTAAGTTTTGTTACATGTATCATATGAGTGCAAATTCAAGGGTTTTTTTCACACAGTCTTAACCTTCTACTAAGTGGTCTTTTTCTGGTTCTATCTGGTTTAGAAAAGTCACTGTCTTGTTTGGTTTGTTGTTGTCTGATCTGTAGAAGTGTCTTAGCCATCTAATACAATGCACATCTAACGCAAGCTTTACCGTATATACTCGCGTATAGGTCAATCTCGTGTATAAGTCGAGCCCCCTACTTTTTGAAGGAAAATCGGGAAAAAATCGAAAACCCGCGTATAAGTCAAGACTGCACTTTCTAAAACGATCGGGAACGTTTTGCCGCGATTTTTGAATATAAATGTTTTGCAAAGAAGGAACATGAAATTCACTGAGCATTCTTGTGTTGAAAATAGCACGATTGTTATTCTTTTTCACAAAAGGGTTCATTTTTGCGATCGCAATTTTTGTAAAGGGTTCGATTTTACGATAGCGGTTTTTGTAAGGGTTCGATTTTGCGTTTACAATTTTTGCTATCTGTTGCTTTATTTTGCATTATTATCAATAAAATTTTGCGATGTAGCCGTATTATATTCTGTTTCAAAAAGATAAACATAATCCATCGAAAAATACGCGAACACGGCAATTCCGGCACTTTTCACTCCGTCGGTCATTTATTGTAATTATTTATTCTTTATTTCACAATCAATTCATGCAAAAATACTGTAAAATGTATGAGTATTTACTTCTTTAGCGTCTGTGTAAAATAGTTGGACTGAATAGGAAAAATCTTTTTGTTTTTGATTTTTTTTTCCCCTAAAGTTTCGGAAATTCTGCCCTGCGTATAAGTCGACCCCCTAACTTTCAACTTCAATATTTGGGCAAAATTTCTCGACTTATGCGTGAATATATACGGTAATCATATGGGCAATATCTAGCTGCCTTTACAATTACTTGTACATTTCAAAATTGTTAAGAGTGTTCCACAAACAACATAAGTTTATTCTTTTCTAATTTAGTGATAGCCCAGCTCTCACTCCCATATGTTTACACTGGTTGTAAAATGATTTTATAAGAGATATTTTTTTTTTTTTTTTGTCTTTTGACAGGGAAAGGGACTTTTCAATTTACTTCTAAACCAAAGTAGTATTTGTTTGTCATAGCCAAACGCCTATTGATTTCAGCACTGCAGTCACTGTTTCTAGTGAACACGCTTTCAAGATAATTGAACTCATGCATGCAGGGCGAGGACTCAGTCACCTTTTTCACCTTTAGTCACCTTTTCAAATTTTGGTTACTTTTTTCACCTTTTGGAATTTTTGTCACCTTTTTAAACCTTTGAAATGTGATTTAGAAAAATCTTTTTTTGACAAATAAGTTTTTTGAAAAGTATGAATATTCTTTTCTTTACATGAAACTAAATGGAATTTTGAAAAAAAAAGCAAAAATCTCTCATTCAACTTTAAAAAAACCTGTTTCAACTCCGGCTCATTCACAAAACAAAGCCTTTAGAAGCACCTGTTTAAAAGTTTCAAAAAGAAACAAAAAACAGATGCACCTGTTCCAAGGATACCTGGTAGTTCTTTTTTCTTTTTTTTTTTTTGTTCTTGAAACAAAATTTGGTTGGTGATTTTCATAGAGATGGGATTTTTACTCATTCTCTATTGTCAATACTTTTTAGTGAACATTTATACTTTTGTATTTACAGAGAAACAAGAAAATGAATTCTGATGATTTTGCAATGAGCTATTAAAAATATGACAAGGAATAAAATATGTTCATTAAATACATCGTTATTATCTTCATTTCATAATTTTAGGTGTTAATTTAATTCATTTTAAAGAAAAATCTTTGAATATAACTAGGGTTGATTGTGTGCTGGTGTTTTCATGTTCGAAAAATACCAGACATAAAATATTTTTAATTATGCTTTTATCTTCTCACCTCCCGAATTTTTTTGCTTTTTTGAACTTTCGATGATAATACTGATAATTAATAATATTCATCGAATAGAAATGTTAAGCTACCATTCTAATTGTTTTTTTTTTTTTTTTGCCTTAAAAAAGTCTTTTACTTGCATCTTCTTTTAATTTTGATGCCTTCATTTAAAAAAATGCAATCGATTTGCATCCAATATGATAGTCGAGTTTTTCTCATTTTTGATGCTTATTACCCTTAGTTAGGAGACAAATAAATGAAATATATCTATAGTAAAAAATCATAAATTTAAAATTTTCGAGCAAAATTCTGCGTCTTTTATGAAAATCAAAATGTCTAAGTTTAAATTTGAAGATCTGATTTAATTTTATTTTGCTTCAATTATGTGAATAGTAAATATATAATATGTTTATGGTTGAGCTTTTAATTGTAAATCTGAAGTAAGTTTATTTGAATTCTTTTATATGCCATTTTCACACTTTTAATGCCTTAATTTTGAAAATTGGGGATTTCTTTGCGTCGGCTGTGGGAATCATATTTCGCATTTTCGATGCTTGCTATTCCTTGTTAAAAGGGAAACAAATAACATTTCTTTTTATTTTGATTAAGTCATTAAAATAAAAGTTTTAAACAAATTCCTTAGTCTTTTAGAGTGTCAAATGTCAAAAACTTAAAATGTTGAATCTGTGGTTGAATTTTATTTATGTTTCATTTATTTAAGTTTTTTAATGCACACATAATGTCTTTAAAATTTCACTTCAGTATTAATAAATATGAAATATTTGACTCGGGTCATATTGTACTGATAAGGAGAACTTTCATTACCTTATAAATATTTTTGCACAACAAACAGTAATTCTCTTAGACTCAAAAAGCTCAAAAGTAACTTTATTACTCATTTTACAATTTAATTAAATGCATGCACAATATTTTGACTAAAAACTATTTGAAACTATTCGAATACATGAAATGTAAAGTACAAATACAAAGTTAAAAGAGCACAAATACGCAGGATACTGCAGACACTTGTTTTGGTAAAAGGGAATTATTATATATGTATAGTTGTTAAATAAGGTGTGCCTAAGTAATAGGGCTCTGGTTTAACCCCCTCCTCCCCCCCCCCCCCCCACACACACACATTTTCTCTTTAAAACTTTCAGGTTTTTTTTTTTTTTATGAACTCACAAATACAGTCGACGCTCGATATAACGACCATCTCCGTCCGACAGAAAAAGGTCTTTATAACGAGTGGTCACTATAAGAGGTAGAAAATAGAGTATATTGGGATAGACTTGGGCATTTCGCACAGGTCGTTATATTGGAATAGTCCTTATAACGAGTGGTCGTTATAACGAACGTCGACTGTATCCCTGCATAACATAGTTTACTGTGAAAGTTTTTTGAGAATATGTCCTAAAATGGTTTATTTTGTTACTTCCCAGTCCTATCATGTTCATGTTCGGAATCTAAGTCTTTTAAAATAGTATGTAGGCTATTATGGGAAAAGTCAGAGAAAATTATAATGGTTTTCTGCTTTTTGATTTCTTAAATTACTTTTGGTCACATTTTAGTTACTTTTTTGTCACCTTTTAGTCACCTTTGTTTTAAAATTTGTCACTTTTCTCACCTTTTTCAAAGACCAACAGCAGTCCTCGCCCTGTGTATGGCTTTGAATTAATAATTATTAACTAGAAGTAAGGGAAAATTGAAGTGTTTATTCTTTGTCTCCAGAAATGTGGTTTTGTCTGCATTGATACTTTCAATGCAACTTCAAGAGAATTGGAAGCTTCAGTAACATCCTGCTTAAATCTTTCTTTTATATTGATGTCGTCAGCATAAGCCAGTCTGAATTATCTTCCAAAGATAGTACTCTCAATATCTTTCTTAAAGCCTATGTTGAATAAAATACATACAAAAGCGTCTTCTTGTCACAGCACTCTGTCAGTGTTGACAAGTTTGGAACTCTTTTTACAATTTTACCCTGCATTTGACTCTTCTGGGGGGGGGGGGGAGCATTTATCAATCTAACAAGCTTCAAAAGGATTCCAAGCTTTTTATTGTGCATATTTTGCATTAATAATTTATCAGCAACTTATTCAATATATGCTATTTCTCCAATGCCATTCATAATACAGTCGACGCTCGTTATAACGACCACACGTTATAAAGACCATCCTAATATAACGACCGGTGAGAAAACCCCCAACTGTACCCCAATATACTCTATATTCTACCTCTTATAGCGACCTCTCGTTATAAAGACCGTTTTCTGTAGGACTGAGATGGTCGTTATATCGAGCGTTGACTGTAGTAGTCTGAAAATCATCTATTCTTTGGACTTTTATGTCACAAGAATATTTCTTTGAAAGTATGAGAGATTTATAATTGAGCTTTAAATCGTGTGCGTATTAAAGTTTTCGACTGCCTTTTTACAAGTTACTTGCTTAGATATAATTTAGTGGCAGTATTAGTTTCAATCTAACTTTTAAAATATTCCAAAGCTGTAATAGTCAGAAATTTAAACGCTTGTACTTCAAAAAATGTTTTTACAGTTTGATTTTGCTTTTATATTTTTTTATCATATTTACCTTTAAGGTTTTAAAAACAATCTTACTTGGTAAGTAATTTGATTTCTATGAATTAAGTTCCAACTTGCAATGTAAAACTACAATCTAGTCTAAGATAAATGCAACTAAAATAGCGTCCAAAGTGAAATAAGTGTTACAAGTGAAATAAGTATAACTTTAACACTTAAAGTACCGTAAAACAGGGTGATTCGGAACAAAACTTTCTGACCATGCAAAGAAATTCTTCATAAATATGCCGTCATGTATTTTTGGCAGTTATTTTTTTTTAGAAAGGTAATATCATAAAAAGTATGAAAAAAATATTTTTGTCATTCTTGTACCATAATTGGCTAATGAGCAATGCTGCAAGCAGAACGCTAAAAAATATCAAGTTTTCGTCGTCTGCAAAACCTTGTATGCCTTAGTTTTGAAATATGAAGTACAGACCTCTTCATATTTCAAAACTAAGAGTAGTATTTTTTAATTATGCATATATTTGAGCAACAGAGTGCCACATTAGAATAGATAACAATTTTTAATTGGATCATGAAAATAAAAAAAAGCTTTATAATGTCATACAGTAAAGACTTTCGGGGTAAATCGGAACACTTTGTTCTGTTGCTCTAATTCAAACTTATTTGAATTAACTGTTTGAAAAGTTAAGATTCTCACCTCAATGCTTCTAGTCAAGACAGGCACAAAGATTTATTATTGTGTACCCCTTTTGGTGAGTAGTTAGATCTTAGAATGACAATGTTCCAGATTTAGAAAGGTTTTTGCTCCAAGATACTTCCTTTTTACTTAAAATACATGGGGGAAAAGTCATGCAGACTCTATGTAGCAAAAGTCGAGTGCACAGGCAACGATGATTATGCTGGAAAATCTTACAAGACTATTCCAGAAACCCAGAGATTTCAAGAAACTAAAGGAAAGGCAGCTTTCATTCCAGAAGATATTATGAAAAACACTTTCGCCAAGCTACAGCTACGGCTGCTTGTTTTAAGAACAAGAACATTTTTGTGGACGACATGAGTGACTTTAATTAATATGAAATCTTTGTTTTTCAATTCAAATGTATTTTCTTAAAATAATTTAATTTTTCATAAGCTCAAAACTATTCTCAAATTTTGACAAATTATGCGCTTATTGGTATAGCAAAAAAACTTTTCTGTTCTTATTCTGCTCCATTAATATTACTAATATTTGTAAGACCCATTACAAGTTAAACTGGAAAAAAAAAATTCAACATGTGTTCCGATTGACCCCTATCAGCGAGGTGAATCGGAACATGTTTTGTCTTTGCTTGGAATATCGAAAGCAAACAAAGACCAAAGTTTTTACCCTAAGATTAAAAAAAATATATTTTAACTACTTTTTTCAAACAGAGCTGAAAAGTGTACCGAATCATTCCATTTTACGGTATGAGCTGTGTTGGCAAAAAACCTTGTAACAGAAATATACTGAATGCATAGCAAACATGGCTTGAAGCACTGGACCTTTTATAAGTGTGTAACCTAATCACACATTACCATATTGAAGTATCTTCACTTATTCATTAATCTGAGCTATGATTCTCACTATCAAAAATTTAAAGGGGAACATCCTGTCATTGCTTCTGTAATACAAGTATTTGGCCAAAGTTGATTAATATTTGCCCAAGCCAAACTGAATGTAGCCAAGTGTTCAACCTGTTTATCTAAGCAATATTTAGTCTAGTCAAATGTTCAAGGGTTGACTAATAAATATTAGCAAAATATTCATTTAATCCCTACCAATAACTTAAGTAATTTGATGGATGCTGTTTTAGTGTTAAATTAATTTAAAAACCAGCGGAAAAAAATGAACACAGAAGGATAGGACTAAAAATATATTGTTAACATTGTCAGTATAAATTAAGAAAATGTGTGCTTAGTTCTGAATATTTTATATATATATATATTTTTTCATTAGTAATTGTTGCTATCTCAATTATAGAATCAGTTTTCTGGAAACTTTAGAACTGATAATTTCTCTGGAAGCAGTTCTGCAGATAGTCCTCATGATCGAAAATTTAGTCGAAGGGATTCTTACGGATATGATGAGGAGGATCGGCGGTCTCGTAGGCATGAAAGAGACAGATATGATCGTGATAGAGACTATGATCGAGGGCGAGACCGAAGTCGTGAAAGAGATAGAGGACGAGATCGTGTTCGAGATCGGTCGTATGACAGAGATGATGATCGACGAGACAGAGATCGTGAAAGAGTGCCCCGGGAGCGAGATTGGCGTGAAGAAATACCAAACAATACCCTCATGGTCCGAGGCCTTGATGTCTCTGTTACTGAAAATGAAGTAAGTACATTACAGGCAGTTTGAAAATTATCCTTCAATTGAATTTTTGTTATTTTGTACCATATAATATATGTTTAAGCTATTCCATGTTGAAGAGAGCAGAAAAGTAAACTTTTATCTTGTAAGAAAGCTGCTATAAACCTTATATATTAAAGTATTTCTAGGGTCATTCCACGTTCCAAATTTAAAATTTAATTTAAATTTAATTTTAAAATTTAAATTTCTCAAAAACGGACAATTTTAAAATTCTGAAAAAATTCCCAAAATGACTTTGTATTATCCTTTCACATCTCACCAAGTTTCAGAATGGGATCTTGATGGGATCAGATGATATAGGGAGGATAAGTTTCACATATCTGAGAAAAATTGGAGTATTGTGCTGAATAATTAATTTTTTTATCTATAAAAAACGATGAAATATTTCCATAAGGGGTAAAATATTATAATTAAATACTTTTTATAATCTAAACTAGAGAATGGGTTGAACAAAGTTTTGTATATCTCAGATGGGGCAGCCGTACAGTATAAAAATAAAAAAAATTTTAAATCTATGCTACCATGAAAGAGAATTGTGGCATTTTTCAGCCACTGCTCATGGTAAAGGCCCATGTGATGGCATAGCTGGTACGCTCAAAAGACAGCTAAGGCAAGTCCTCAAAGGCCATTCGAAAATCAAATTACGACGCCTATGCAACTGTACCAATACCAGTGGGCCAGTGTTAGAAATAAGAATTTAAATTTAGGCGTCAAAATAAACAACCTAAGTATCAGTCTTAATGAATCAAACAGATATATATCCAAATATTAGAAAAAAAATGCAACAAATAAAAATGCTGTACTTCTGATAGCGTATTCAAAAAGATCCGTGAAATACGCATATAAAAAAGTGATTTTTTTTAAAGACAAAATTTGTTGCATATTTAGTAACTTTCCAAATGTATCTTTCGGGTCTAAGTCCCAATGAGTTCGGGGGGGGGGAGCTTAATGTGCTGCAAAATTTCAGGCATGAAATTTAGCGCCTAGAGTTTAAAATCAGGGCGTCAACTCAAAATTTTTGGTCCCAAAATGCGACTGACGACGACTGATTTCTAACACTACAATGGACAAAATCTAAGTTTTCAAAGACTATAAACTTCAGCTACGCCACTCAAGTGGAATACTTTGAAAATACAGAATCTATCTCTCATTGTATTTCGAGCAAGCAGTGTCAATACCAGATACCCAAAAGCTGCATGCTTTTATTCCCTTTAGCCTGGGTGAGTGCCAAAACATTTTCTTTTTTTCCATCATCAACCGAATATTCTGTTATCTTAACTGAAGAAAAGGTTGAACTGAAAGACCGAAATAGATATGTGATTTCCATATATGATAAAAATGGTGTTTAAGTTATGTGTTGGTCAAAAATGAAGACAAAAACGTGAAAGTCACTTTCCTCCACTCATTCCTACCACGACCTTTTCCTTCATTTGTCATATACATCAGTACCTGATATGCTTTGGATACCTTGTTTCTACCCGGGCATTATTTGCAAAGTAAAACCCATTACACGAACGGGTGAGACATATACTCTACTAGCTGAAGAAAAGAAAAAGATTGGAAAGATTTTGCAGCTTGGAGACTAAAACATCGAAAAAACGTATGATATGGTTGACGTTTTCTTTTACTAAAAATAAGTTTATCTATGAATTTTTTTAATTTTTTTTGAAATTTTTTATTATATTAATTTCATTTAAACTTTATGTAACTCATTGGACGTGTTTACATAACTATTAGCAGTTTATTTTTCGTTCCCTGCACTATTTTTTTTAGTTTTTTTCATATGCACAAAACTTGTCCTCCTTGTATCATTTGATCCCATCAAGATCCCATTTTAAAACTTGGTGTGATGTGAGAAGATAATATTAAGTAATTTTGTAAATTTTTTCAGAATTTTAAAATTTGAAAAATTTAAGTTAAAAAAAACATATAATTAAATTTTAAATCACCATGAGCAGTGGCTGAAAAATGCCACAATTCTCTTTCATATTAGCATAGATTTAAAAAATTCTTTTTATTTTTATACTGTACGGCTGCCCCATCTGAGATATACATATCTTTGTTAACCCATTCTCTAGTTTAGATTATAAAAAGTATTTAATTATAATATTTTACTCCTTATGGAAATATTTCATCTTTTTTTCTAGATAAAAAAATTTATTATTCGGTACAATACTCCAATTTTTCTCAGATATGTGAAACTTATCCTCCCTATATCATATGATCCCATCAAGATCCCATTCTGAAACTTGGTGAGAGGTGAAAGGATAATACAAAGTAATTTTGGGATTTTTTTCAGAATTTTAAAATTGTCCGTTTTTGAGAAATTTAAATTTTAAAATTAAATTTAAAATTTAATATTTTCTAACATCATCAAGTTGCACATCAAATTAAAGCACATTTAAAGAGCTTTAAAACAAGACCAAATTCAAGCTTGTATCTTTTATGGTTTCTGAGAAAATGAGCATTAACCGGCTCAAAGTGTGGCATTTTTTAATGAAAATTTGAATAATTAATCATTAATAACTTTTGAATGAAGTGAAAGAAAAAATTTTTTCTATGGTTTTTGTTCATAACTAGGTTAAATCTCTTCATGTACCAAGTTTCATACAAATCTGTGACGGGCCGTCCTAAAATTGTACCAAATTGTGTTGATTTGACGTGGAATGACCCTCTAGTGTCAATATTTTATTTTTTACTGGTCAATTAATGTGGTTTACCCTAAAAAATATTAAATTATAGTACCTGTATCATTTTGAAATATTTACTTTGAGTTTTATGTATATTTTAGATTCGTGAAGAAGTTTTGAGATATGGACTGGAGCCAAAGGATATTCGTTTAATCAGAGAAAAAGGAACAGGTGGGAATATGTTCTTTTTTTATATTTCAAATGTGTGATATGTCAAATAACATATAGAAATAAAGATTTTATTTCAGCTAATATTTGTTTATCATCAAAAGCATCAAAAAGTTTGTTCTTTTGTTTTAAGTCTCATTTTTTTTTTTTTTTTGGAACATGGTAAGATTTTACCATAGATTCTTGCAGGCATCTTTACAGCTAGTAGTGTACAAAAATGTATATAAATCAAAGAGCTGAACTATCAAATTTCTGTGTATGTATGTATACATGCATGGTTGCGTCTATTCATGTGGTGTAATATAATGTCTGATTATTTTATTTTAAAAAAATATATTTTTGCATTTAGACAAAAAGAAAACTATGTGCACAACTAGCTTTAGGTATTTTAGAAAGAGCAAATTCTCTATTGAAAATACTGGTAAATCTGTAAAAACTATAGATAAATTAATGAAATGACACTGCTTTATAAAAGAAAAGTTTCAAATAAAATTATCTTCTATAACAGTGGTATTAAAAAATATGTATTTTTAGTTTCCATCATTTTGCTGTTTCCTAGAGGTTTTCTAACAAGAAAAACAAGTTTTTCATTTGGTGCTTTCTTAGAAGGATTTTCTTTCTGATACTGACAGATACAGTTTATTTTTCCACAAATAGCTGATAAATTTGACAGTATAATTATATTTAGATGAACTTACATAGGCTTATGATTTCTGAAATTGAAATTTTCTCTTTTCTTTCTACAGTTAATGTAGATGTCTCTACAAATATAAAATTTTTTATCAATATTAATATATTATGCTTAGCCACAGAGTTCTTAAGAATGCAAATGAAATATATTTAAGCCTAAAATATAGGCTGATCTATGTGGGCGTTTTAAGTTGAAAGAACAGTGAGGAAGGTAATGAATGCATTTGTGCACATAATTAGACAAGCAGTTATTATTTTCTAATAAATGTATACTTTTTATTTTAAATGAAATATTTTATTCTAATTTATATCTTAACTTTCTCTGGTAAGTTTTAAAAGATACTTTATTCATACACGTTTCTTGTATCTGTAAGTACATGAATGTTGATGTTTTATATCACTTTATACATGGTGTTGTAGGTGCATCTCGCGGCTTTGCTTTTGTGGAGTTTCAGTTACTATCCGAAGCCGTACGTTGGAAGGAACTTACCAAGGTTTTGTTGCTGCTATTTATTACTACTATCCTTTGTAATCACATCTCATCACCTATCCAGATCTTTCTGAGGGAATACAGACATTTCCCCCGAAGAGGAGAATATTAACTTTGCACTGATTGTGGTTGAATTCGAAACATTCAGATATAGTTTTGAAATTTGTCTTATTAAAGGAATGTTACTTTTTTCATATTGTACAGGGTTTTCATGAAGGGTTACTGCACATTGAAAACTCTTCGAAGAAAAGTAATTTTGTGGCACACATAAGCTGCAACCTATTAGCAATTTATTTTTTTACAATCATATAACTTTATGTAGAACCAATCAAGATCCTTGTAACTGAGAAATTAATAAACTGCCAAAAATGCCAATTCCCCAACTTCCTACTTTTCTTAAAGGGTCCTTGTTAGCTCTAATGAGATGTAGCCATTTTATATTATACACTGTGCAGTGCTACTGGTTTAAATTACTACTGTCACTTATTCCGGTCCTTGATTTCACTATACATTACATCAGTGCTATTTTTAATTATGTTTTCTTTTCTTCAAAGAGCAATTTGTGCTACCCTGTGCATGAACACCAGTGTACCAATTAACTTTTTTAAACACATGGGTGTACTTCAACTGCGTATAGAATAATAACCAAAACTAAAATATAATTGAAATCTATATGATACTTCCCTTTAAGTTTTTATAAACTTCAAATGTTTCATTTAAGAAATTTCTAAGCTTGTCAAAAAAAATCTTACACTTCTTAAATCCCTTATAAAGTCCTTACATTGTTAAACTAATTTAAGTGATGCTATGCTTCATTCAAAAATAAGATCCCACCAAATGAATTGAGTTTTCTTTTTAAATGTAACTTATCAATATGAACCAAAATTGATGTATCATACAGTGGTAATACTTGAAACCCTAGATGTAGCTTCAAATAATGCAGTTTTTATCATTTTCTAAATCTTTTACCCCTTTATTAAAATTTTCCTTATTAAAATTATTAATTTCCTTATTAATATTTTATTAATACATTATTCTTCACTCAACAAAGAAAATTTTAAATAAAATTACAGTTGAGCTCAAGTAATACAAAATGCAAAAAACTTGTCAATCTATTCATATTGGCTGATATTCTTAATACCACAAACAAGTAACATCATATATATTACAAAATACATAACTATATTTTAAAAATAATTACTACTGTGTAGTTATTTTTTTAATTCAATTTTTATTAATACACGTTCTGTAATCTTATCATGTTTTTTTTTTTTTTGCGGGGGGGGGGGGGAGTTAAATTGTGGGGTATCATAAGAGTTTTTAAATCCTAAGGAATTGTTTGGCAGTGTTAACATTTACAATTGGTTCAGTTACATTAATAGTATCAGAATATTTTAACTGACCACTTTTGGAAAAGAAGTCGGATTATTAATAGTGGATTGACATACGTCCAAAATGGAAGATAGTTTTATCTCCGAACAAATTCAAATGTTTAGAGGTAGACAGTTGTGAGAGCTTAATTATCAACACAAAAAGACTCAACATTTTTTTATGATACAAGATTGGCTTTCTACAACCACTTAAAATTGGGAATAATTCTTTTCAAAAAGATTACTGAATTACCTAAATTTTGAGTGAAACAATCAAACTTTTTTGTTTTACTACATATATTATAATGCTCATAATTTATAATGTAATTAAAGAGCCAACCAACTTGATTTTAAAAAATTGTTTTAGCCGTTATTTTGTATTAACCATGGTTCTATTAAGAGAGTTCAACTGCATTTGCGAATAAAAGTATTTTTAAAAAAAGCCACTAAATGTCTTGCTAGTCCAGACATGAAGAAATTATGAAATTTGGTTTATTAAAAGCTTGTGTTAAAAGCTGGTAGTTATATGCTTGTAAAAAAAAATGAAGATTAAAACTTCCATTGGTCTGTTTACTTTGAAAGTAACTTTTTTTTTGTCCATAATAACGTAGATCTATTTTCAAAGTATCATTGTTAGACTTAAAAATTTCTTATTCTATAAATACTAGAGGAACCTTCTCACGAGCTGTTACATCACTTTCTTGAGGAATAGCTGTTGGGTTGACAGGTACAGCATGGTTTGACATAGTTAATCTAATCCTATTCTTCACTGTAGTGTTAGCCTTCATTTGTCTATCCTGTGATTCAAACCAGGAAATAGATAGTTTAAAGTTCAGTACATTCTAAAATTTACTTCTTAGGTAGAGGTTTATCTATATCATTAAAGTATCACTCAACACAAGGCTCCTTTGTGTTGAATATCTGAAAAATATTTTATCTGCTTCTAAGGAATTGATTTGCATCTTCATTAAGAAAAGTTTATTGAATTAAATGAACGCAAAAGCTAATAATAAGTTAGCAGATCAAAATAGTCATGTATTATTATATATCTATGTATGGAATGGAATTATTTAAACGAAATCTCTTCTCATGAAGACCAATTAACACAGAATAATGTGAAAAGCCTCGAAGAAAAAAAGCTTTCAAACTTCGGTACTTTTTACGCAAAACAAGTCTTAAACATTGAAATTAATTGAACAAACAAAATTTGCCTGTTGTCTTCAATCATCAAATCAGTTTTTCTCCCCCCCCCCTCTCCTTTCCCCCCTTACCAAAAAGAAACAGAGCACATAATGCTGTTGTTGTAAGGTTACTGCTTTTCTTTGGATCGCTAAACTATTGCTCACTTGCAAAAAAAATAGTTTTATTTTTGTAATGAGTGTGATGAAATGAATTAAATTAGTTCAATTTGGCAAACTTAATTTCATAGTAAATTTAGCTATAGAGCTTATATCTCTTTGAGTTTAAATTTTTCTTGAAAATCTTAAATTTTCATACCTGATGAGTTAATAAAATTGGTGACTTTTTTTTTCTCTTGCATACATTATTTAACAGGGCAAAACGTTGGTCCCCTAAATTTCTTGTTAAACCTTTTCCATGATATAATTGTATATTTTATTTATATTAAAAAAAAGGAGTAAAACTTTTTTTTTTGCTAATTATGGGATATAAATTGGTCTAGTGATGTTGAAAAATACTTTATAACATTAAAATCTAAAAAAAAAGAATATTTTATTCATTCAAATTACTTCCTCCTCTTTGCAGTTCACTTCTTCAAATCCTGTTATAATCCCTACTTTGGAAACATACTATAATTAGTTTTGATTTTATAGATGTTTCAAACACAGTAATGATTGATTTTCTTGCTTACTGAAGTGTATATAATTTTAAACTGAAATGCTTGTTGCTGCTTCTGCTGCATAAAATAATTAAATAGCAATGTTCATTAAATATTCTTAATTTCGTTTCAAATTAACTGATACTATGTTACACAGAAAACTAATTGTAAATAAAACACATTTTAGTTGAATGCAGTAAAAAAAAATTCTTATGCATAACTTCCCTTTTTCCAAACAGAAGTACAGCTTTAAACGTGTAATACAGGGTTATCTACTATATACTAATTGGAATATGGATCTGTTGTACACTCAAATAAGGGACACTTGCTTTTCTACACACATCATAATTTTCTCATAATTCAGTAATTTTGATTTAATTGACATAATAATTATTAATGAAGATTTATTTATAATTGGGTAAGATTTTTGATACCAATAATCTGTTGTGGAATAAACTATTCATTGGAAAATTTCATGAAAGGAAAATCTATGATTGTTCCTAACTTGCCACGAATTAAGTATAACTTATATACACATGTACCAGAGACGTGCCGTCTGGGTAGGCAAGGTAGGCAGTGCCTACCCATGAAAAAAACATACCAAATTTTTAATTTCATTAAATGACATATAATGAGCTGATTTGGAAATATAAAAGCATTAAACAGCGAATATATCAGAAAAAAACACGGAAATGTTCATTTTTCTTCCTTAAAAAGCACCGACTATGGCTGCTTTTCAACCACTGTATCTATACTATGTGTAGTAGTAGGAAGTGCACGTGCCCCGCACTTTTCTCCCCTAATGTTCAAAAAGCGGCGACGAAAGGCTGTCCGAAAAGTGCCTTTGCGGTTTCTTCTGTTCTCCGCCGAAACTTGCCTGTGGAGTCTGTGGCGTTTCTACGGTCTAGACGTCTTGATGCCGTCTTTTGAACAGGACTGTTGAATGCTTACAGTTTGCTAATCTCCATTGTCGTGTTTTCTTTTCATCAAATTTTCAACTGTTTTAGGTTTTTTTGTATCCCTCTTTTTCGTAGGATTAAGTTGTAACTGTATCCCATATGGACATGAGATATATAAATTGAAAACAGATATACAGGCGAATATTAATGCATATATGTATATAATTATGTATTGTAAGTAAACATCTTTCATATTCATATTATTTTATTGCTTTTTACATTTTATGCGTTTTTAAAGATCTATATTATTCCATAAATCTTCTCATCTGCCTACCCTAAGCATTCATTGACGGCACGTGCCTGACATGTACGTATATCTATGAGCTTATAATTTGTACTGTTGGACCTTTCAAAACATTATTTGAAAACTTGTTCCTTCCCTTAACTTCTCTCTACTCTCTACACCACTTCTCTCAAAAGAGAAAACTCTGCACCACTTCTGTGTTGAAATATGTTACATTTATTCATAGTATATATAAGTTTTAGATTCAATATGAACTAACTTTAACTATCCTAGAACTCCAGGCTTTTTAATTATAAAACAAGGTCTGATTGTGGGACATAAAGTGGTGCAGTGAATGCTTGAAAATACTTCTTAAAATCAAATAAAAATTTTTAAACTGGGGAGTTATTTCAGCCTCTTTGTAGCTCACTCTACTATGTAGAGGGTTGAAAAAGGTGAAAATGTTGTTCAATAAACAAATTTATTACTTTTTATCTATTTATGGTTTGTTTAAAAATTTCATGGAAGACAAGAAATCAAAATCAATTTACCCCTCTATTTTAGCAAAGGTGGCAGAAATTGAAAACTTAAAGTTTGAATTTCAATCTTCAGATTAGAATAATTAACAGTTTTGTTGCTTTTTTATGGCATACACTCTTTAAAATAGCATTTACGGGTCATTTTCATTTTTCGGTGCCATTTGCTGTCCGTCAAAAAAATATTTTTTTAAAATTTTTGAGTAACTTTAAATAAATTTACTTTTTGGTATGTTTATTAGCAGACAATTTCCAATACAGGCATTATAATTTTTAATAATATTTTTTGTTAAGAAAATGGGTTTTTTAGGAATGAGTTGAAGAGGAACGAAAAATACAGCTGTCCAAACAGTAAAGACTGAAGTTGAACAACAAGAATTTGAATTTAGTAGTCAAATTTTCCACTCTGCCATATTTTGCAATCATGCTTCATACTTTAAATTACATTCTAATAAAGTTAATTTGAATAAAAGTGAAAATTTTAATTTTTTAACTAATATCAAAGAGTTGTCCAGAAATTAATGTCATGTCTGTTACCATACACATTTTTACAATTTTTAAACCTTGTGCATTGAATTCTGGAATGACAACACTTCTATAGTACTGAAGCACATGGAAACAAGAAATAGCAACAGTCATTTTGAATGTTCAGTTTTCTTTAAAGGAAGCAGAAGTCTTTTATTTGTTTGTATATTTTTATTATGTCATGTCTGTTACCTTAATTACTTGCATAAAATATTTTTTTTAATTAATTATTTCAGCTAGATAATTTAGTTTAGTGGGATTGTACTCTAAATCAAGTAGAATTTTTAATAATTTTGTAGAATTTTTTGCCCCACAATTTTTTTTTTTTCTTAAAATGTCATGTCTGTTACTTGTCATGTCTGTTACCATATTTAGTAACAGACATGACAAATCAGACATGAAAAATTTTTCAAGAGAAACTGTACAAAAATTATTAAAATAGTGTAGTATAAGTATGTTTGATTAATTATTTTCCAGAATTATACTTGATCCATAGATTTTTTTTTACACACTTCAAATTTTCAAATGACACCCAATTTTGAAAATGACCCTTACCACACCTCTAGCTCATTACGTAGTGTGCAACTTCTTTTCTATATTTTATGCTTATTTTTATTTTATTAATTTTTTTAATATGGTTTCCAAATTTTTTCTACTAAATTACTGTTGCACATTGGAAACTAGCCAAAGCAAGAGAGGAGGAAGGGCAATGAGAAAAGGAAGTGAAAAAGTTTAAAAAAATAAGCATTAACATTTATTTTTTTGAAATTTTGCTCCTATTTTATTGTGAAAACACGATCTTTTATAATATAAGCTTTTGCATTGAATTTACTCTCATTCCGCAATCGGTGCATAAATGCTGTTCATGTATGCCTTTAAGGCTGATCAAAAACAAATTGTTAATAGAGATGGACATCTTTTAAGTAAAACGTTTCTAAAATGTTCTGTTGCATAATAATGTTGAAGATAAAATTTTATCAATTTTTAGTTTTCTCCCTTTTTCCCTACCTTACTCGTTTTTGCTTTGAACAAAAAAGAAAGAAGCAACACCTTTTTTTATCAGTTTTGTAGAATTCAGTCTCCATTTTTTTAGTCACACTTGGTGTCGTTTCCAATGTTTCCTGCAGTGTCTCCTCTGAGATAAAAAAGTAAGTTTCGCTGCAGTTTATGGAAATGTGGGATTTTCTTTTGCTTGGATCTGGACATTGAAAAATTGCATGTCGCTCGCTCATCTAGTCGTAGTTTTCCGTGGAGTTCCATCTATTCGTCAGCTACTTCACCCCCTCCTTGACAAGTTTGTGGTGTACCGGAATATGTTAAATTATGGTTGATATCTAATTGCATTGTGTATTTTGTTTCAGGGTAATGTTATATTCAAAGGCAGTAACCGAGCAAGTCTTCACTACAGTATCCCCAAAGACTTACTTGGAGCTGAACGTTACATGTTAAATAAAGCTGATTGGGATTGTCCAAAAGTAAGTAATTCAAATTTGTTGTTTGCAATAAGTTAGTGGCAATGTTGTTAAAAAGCCTTATTTGAAATGAAAGCACTTTTGAATATTCATAGTGAAAACAGAAGTGTAATTATGCGTAAAAATGCTTGTAAACACTGTCGTTCCTGCTTAATCGGGTAACAGATAAACGAATACCCTGTTTATACGAAGGAAATATCCCTAAACCGAATATTTCCCTTGCTATAGACACAATGTACAAGATCCCCGCTTAATCGAATATTTCTTGGAACCGACATGAATCTGTTAAAGCGGGGCCAACAGTATGAGGAATCTAATGTATTTCCCAGACAATCATTTTTCAAGAAAAGCATTGTTTAAAGCAAGTGATTGAAACCTTGGTTTAAACTGGGAGGGGAGGGTGCTATCTTTTCCCATTATTCATAAAATTAGAGATGATAGTTAATTTAAAAAGAATTCTTTAACCAAAAAAGACGTGTTTTGAAGCCAATATTCAGAAAAGAAATTGATATGGACAGCCTTTGATCAAACAGGGTTCGTACGCTCCTTACAAACTCCTTATAAACTCCTGCTTTTTAACAAGAGAAAATAAGGGCCCTTAAAACTCCTGAATTTTGCCATTATCTCCTTATAATCTCCTTATTTTTTATTTTGCTAATACATGCCATAAAATATTTTCTTCTACCACTAATCCCAAGGGTGATGTTCGGGTATTATACCCGAATTCGTGCGTTACTGCTGGAAATCCAGTATTTTTGCTGTGCTTTTATCTTCCCACATCTGAAATTTTTTTCTTTTCTCCAAATTTTCGACGATATTATCGATAGTTATTTATAATATTCATCATGTAGACCTGTTAATGATATCCTAAAATTGCTTTGTGTTAATGTATTCTTTTATTTTCCGTTTTTATACTTTTGATGCCTTTATTTCAAATGATGCAATCTCTTTGCATCCGGTTTGAGATTTGAATTTTTCTGACTTTTGATATGTACTTTGCTTTGTTAAAGGGTAAATAAGTAATATGTCTTTTTATTTCTATGAAAATCGTAAATTAAAAATTTTGAAGCGAAATTCTATGTTCTTTATGAGATTAAAAAAATTACATTTAAATCACTGATTTAATTTAAATTCTGCTTCAATTATGTTGATTAATATTAATTATAGTTTATTGTAGAGCTTTAAAATTTAAATTTAAAATAATTTTGCTTTAATAAATCCTTGTATATGCTGTTTTTTCATCTTTAACAGGTTCATAAGGAAAATCGCGATCTCTTTGCATCTGCCATTAGAATGAGATTTTTTGCATTTATGATGTTTACCATACTCTGTCAAGATTCAAACAACTAAAATTTCCTTTTATTTTTGGTTTAAATCATTCAGTGAAAAATTTCAAACGAAATTCTGTACTCTTTAAGAGTGTCAATCGTCAATAAGTTTAAGGAAGTTAAAAGTTATTTTGACTTCAACTATTTTCTGTTAGCTTTTTTTTTTTTTTTTTTTTTTTTTTTTTTTTTTTTTTTTTTTTTTTCAATGTCGATTCTAGTTACGAAATTATTAATGAGTGTCTTATTTTTGAGAAAATACAAATTTTCAATCAATCATTTTTTATATTGTTTATAATTTCATTTTCAAAATATTTTTCAATGATTACCCCCTTCCCCTCCCTCTTTCATGTTTGAATTTTATTCTGAGTCTGCTAGCATTCAAAAAGCAGTAAATGCATATTTGACTTTCAATGTATTATATTATTCAAAAAATTGTTTGCTGGCAAAAATAAATACTGTGAAGCACTGTTTATACTGTTTTAAAGAGACTGCTTGAAATACTTATAAATGAAAAAACGTATAATGATTTTATGTTAATATGTATTGGATTCTTTCGGGACCGATTGAAAAAAATGCATAAACGATAAGAACGTATGAAAGAGAAACATATAAACGGTGCTTCACTGTAATACAAGAGTTGTAAAAAAAAAATTTTTAATATGTTGTTAAAAAATACATCTTTCTATAGGAAAACAATCCTTAAAAAGTGAAATGAACTTCTGCAAAACTTCTTAAAAACTCCCTACTTTTAATCTTCAAATTTGAGTATGAACCCTGTCAAAGGTGTTTATTGGAAGACAGTCAATAATTGCAAGAATGACTGAAATTGAAAACAATATAGTGTCTAACTGTGACTTGTAATCTTTTTCTTGTTGTGGAACTCTAGTGTTAATAAAGCACAAGGTATATTTATTTGTGTGTATTTGTTACCATGAGGTAGATAATTTTGGAGCTTATCAAAAGTGTCTTCTGACTAACTCAACTTGCATTAGCTGATCAAAAAATTATGAAATGTGTATATTTTTTCAGTTAATCAAAATAAGTAATTAGTAAACTGCCATATTTTTTTTAGTAAGTGAATGTTTTACTTCAGTGATTGTTTTTTAAACCAGCAGAATTCTTGTCGTTCAGCTAAAACATGTTTACAATTGGTATTTTTTTCTTGCCTAAAAATGAAAATTAAAAACTGCATTACAACTTCTAGAGATTATAAACACTGTGTAGTGCTTATTTAATTTTTCACTAGATGTGTATTTCTTTTTTAATGTAACACCTTTGTAGTTTCAGAGATTTCATCATTTTTTTTCATAAAAGTGTTTCAAAATCATTTATGCAAAATCCTGTCACTGTTTAGTCACTTAAAATCGAGAAATTTCTGTCAGCACTTTCATTTTGAAATTGCTTTATACTTCAAGTGTTTGGATTCCTAATTTCACAAGCATGATTTATTATATGTGATACATGCACTTGGGGGATACTGAATGATTACAACTATATTTATGTTTTCAATTGCAGTTACTCCCCCCCTCCCCCCCCCCCTTTTTTTAATTATACTTATCATGTTGGGGCCAAACTTAAAAATAATGCAAGAAAATTTATATCTTATTGTATTTTTAATAAGTGTAATTAAGTTAGCTGTTTTTACATAATTTGAAATTTTTATTTTATCTGTTGCATAAAACCAGTTAAGATTTTATATTATGTATGCAGTAGTTTGTGTAGGAAAAAAAGTCATTTAGTTTTGCTTTTGCTTTCTTGTCCTGAAGGGAGAGTTATGAGAAAGTGCAATACGTTTTTACTCAAATCAGGGATGAAAATCTTCCGCGTATCCGCGATTTTCCGCTTCTTGTATTTTTTCTTTCCTTCCGCGATCTGAAACTTAATGTTGCAACCAGTTTGGTAAAAAAAATACTCATCATTAAAATAAAGCTTAAAATAAGTTGATATAAATTAGTAGAGGTTGAAATTACTTCCAACTTCCAAAATAATGGAAATATTTTTCGGATGCAGCAGGATTGAAACCCCAAGAATGATATGCAGTTATCGGCAAACTATGTTCTTTTTATTTTGGCATGCTGCCAAAAGCACAAGTTTATATTTTAAAGAGTAGAAATTCTGAAAATTCAGCTAAAATACTGGAGATTTTAGTCAAAAGATCGTTAAAATTATTTTGATCTGATTTATCAAAATATCTGAACCCCATATAATATTAGTTAGAGAGCTCATTTCTTGAAGAACACATGTCTAATTCATTTAAAATTGCACCCCCCCCCCCCCTCTTTTTTTTCTTGGTTTCTACAATGTTGTTAATTACTAAAAAGAAATAAAGAATGTGCAATTAAGATATTTTAAAAATAGTTAAAATTGCCTTCAATCTGCTGATTTTACTCAAGATTTCATTTCGCAAATTAAGAGGAAATCTCGCATGAATGTAATTCATTATAATGTTTTTAAAAAATCTATCCAAATACTAAGCCGCGCAATTTTTCCTCGTTTTTGATTTTGTGCTGTTTTCATCCCTGACTCAAATATTTCATGATAAATCAATCTGCCTAAATTTTAAGCGTAAGCATATGTGTTCTAAAATATAGTTCTAAAATTTCACTAAATGAGAAAAATGTATCTCGTTATATTCTGAATTTTCTTTTCAGTGTGGAATGAGTAATTTCAAGAGAAGAGATTACTGTTTTAAATGCAACTCTGCTAGAGAAGGTTTGCACACCTTTATGTTTCTTATATGTTTATTAGTTATCTTCATTCTATATGGTTTAAAAATAACTTATTGTGAATATTTTAGAAGCATTTGAATGGCAACATGGAGACTGTTATAATGAAATAAGCAATACTCCATCAAACAGTAAGTTTAAAAAACTAAATTATTTTTAGTCTTATTTTATTGTTCCCTTAAAATAATTATTGCAATTATAAAAATTAAGTAACAATTTAACGAACATCTGTATGTACGTATACATTTTTTTATTTATATTGATTATACATTTATATCTAGTTTTGAATTTTTTAGTTAAAAAAATAATTTTACACCCCATTATTTTGCCAGCTTTTTTACATTCTGCTGAATATTCAACCTCTTATTTTCTAATCCAATCCTTGTTTGTTTTCCAAACGTTGATTAATAATTCTGATCTGTACTGCATTTGCAGTAATCTTTTCTCTTAAATCTTCTTTAAATTGGGCATCTCTTACCGTATGTAGTCACAAATTGCTGGTGTACACCCTTTGAAATCAAAGCTTTTTTTTCTACTTGAAATGTGCTGCTGTAGAAAATTTTTTGATGACATTTATGTTTAGTACTTACTTTCCTATGCATTTAGCTTTTTTTGCAACTTGTATTCCGTACTTTTTTTCCTTTTTACCCAATGAAAATTATTATAATTTTGTTACACAAGTGTCTTAGTACTGATGACTGTAATGTAAATTGTATGAGCGTAAATTGTAATCAATAAATGTTTTATAAAGCCAACCACATAATGTCATTGCTTGCTATTTTTCAGAAATTTTTTAGAACTCAATTTAAATTACATATTAAATTAGTCTATTTTGAACCAAAGTTTGCTTGATAAAACCTTTTTCCCCCTCAAATATTTTTAAAATCTCCCTTCTTCTCCCTTAAAATTTTGACCCAGTTTCCTGTTTTTATTTTATAATTTTTGCAGTCTGACAGGATTCCGCTGTTACATAAATACTCTTGAAAGTATTTTCTAGTTGCTCCCTGAAATGTTTTTTTTACCTGATATTTTCTTAGTTAATGAGCCATCCAGTTAATGTTAAATCACTGGTTTTAAATGTTCAATTGATACTTAATAGATTAAGAGAAATTACATGAAACTATAAGTAATTAAAAAATAAATTTATTATAGCACTCCTGTTTGGAAATTTAGATGTTTTAACTACAGAAGGTAGAGTGTTAGCAATGTTAGGTCAACTTACTACGCTTCCTATAAAGAGTTTACGTGTTGCTAAGGATTCTCTTACAAATACTTCTCGAGGTTACGCTTTCGTTGAGCTGAATTCCACCTCTGAAGCAATTCAACTTTATGAGCTTCTGTTATCCATGCAAGGAAATTTTTATGTTGATGGAAGACAAGGTTAGTATTTTTATTTAATTTAAATTAATTGCCCTATTTAAAAAAGTCTTTTAAAAAGTTCATTTTCTGCTTGATAGAATTATTTTTTTTACTATGTATTGAAGGTATTTTCAAGTGTTGAAATAGTATTTGCTTTAATCAGTTAAAGAAATATTTAGTATGTTTTTTTCTAATTTTATAGAAAATTGTGTGAAGTTACTTAAATATACTTAAATACTTTTCGTAAAAGAAGAAATTTCACAAAATTTTTTAATTCATAAATTTTGAGATGTTATTTTGAAATAATTTTTAAAACTTTTTTCTTTTTTTTTTATTTGTGTTTTTTTTTATTTGTTATTAGTATAAATTTATCCAAAATTTATTAGAGATGAACTCTAGAATTTACTATCCATGTGAAGGGATTGGCTTTTTACAGCAGACATTGCATGATACCAGGGTTGTTTGATTTCGTCCGGGGTGGAAAAAACCGCCGGAAAAAACCGCCCCGGACAAAATAGCATTTTGTCCATTTTGTCCACTTTAAAGAAAATGACAGTTCTTGATTAAAAAATCCAAAGCTTAAAAGTAATGTTTTAAAATATTGATTTTTTTCAATGAGGTAATAGTTTTATTAACAAAATTAGCACACATAATTATGTATACAAACAAATATTTAATAAACAACAAATACTATAAAAATATAGTATCTGTATAAAATAAATGAATGTTAACGATAGGATTTAATGCTTATGAAAGCACACATTAGCAGTAAATAATTTTAAGATGTTTATTTGTTGTGAAGGAGTTTCATTGCCAATAATAAAAGTGTATATAAAATATAAAAGTAGAAATAAAAATTTTAAAAGATTTGAGAAAGAAAATTTTCCCATGTAATGAAATATGTTCCTGTAATAACATTAATGTATCCATAAAACAATGCTGTGTACATAAATATTTTACAATGGGGCAACATTCATTAAATCCTCAAAAAATATAACGTAAAATGACCAAATGAATCAAAATTAAACCAAAATTTCTTGTGGCATCTAATGTATTTTCAAATACAAATAATATATATTTATACGTGTATTTAATTCAAACAAAATAAAATATAGAATTTATGAGAAAATATCATATAAAGTTTACTTTTTAAGGGATTGTATTGTGTTAAGAGCAAGAATCTGAGAGAGTGTCACGCCTGTGATTCATGACCTCAGATTTTTTCCAAAAAATTACCAAATGTTTATTATCTTATTGAAAGACCAAATCCAGAATGTTTTGCTCTAAAGTTGAGTTGTTTAGTTTTTATGGACCCCTAAAGTTGAAGGTGCGGCATCAAAAATTAAGCGGATTTTCAAGACATGGAAATTTCTGTGAGCCAAAACTCTTACCAGGAACTGTTTAACTCCAATTTTCTTTTTGTATATGGAATATAGAAGGTTGAAACTTTACAAACTGAATGTTAAATTTGTGCTAAGTTGTTGCCGTAAGGTCAGTGAAGGCCCTCAAACCAGGGCATTTTTGACGTTTTTTAGCGTTTTTGAGGTCCAAAAACAGCTTGTACATTTCAGTTGGCAAGCCAAAAATAGAGTTGTTTGAAAGACCAGTGTAAGCACTTTAAAATAATGTATAAATAACCGAGGAAAGTTGAACGTGCTTTTAGTTGCGTAAGGCCGAAATATGAAAAATGTCATATTTTACCGATATTCAAACGGTCATAACTTCCTATGCCAACAACATATTGAAATATTTTTTTCGCCAATGTCATACTCTATTCTTTGTCTTAACAGAACAGTTGAGTCCTTTGAGGCGAAATGTGAAAAAAATTTTTACAAAAAATTTATTTTTTTCTGTGCATTTTTTGTAAAAAATTTTTTCACATTTCGCCTCAAAGGACTCAACTGTTCTGTTAAGACAAAGAATAGAGCATGACATTGGCAAAAAAAATATTTCAATATGTTGTTGGCAGAGGAAGTTATGACCGTTTGAATATCGGTAAAATATGACATTTTTCATATTTCGGCCCTACGCAACTAAAAGTACGTTGAACTTTCCTCTTTTATTTATACATTATTTTAAAGTGCTTACACTGGTCTTTCAAACGACACTATTTTTGCCGTGCCAACTGAAGTGTAAAAGCTGTTTTTGGACCTCAAAAATGCTAAAAAACGTCAAAAATGCCCTGTTTTGAGGGCCTTCACTGACCTTACGGCAACAACTTAGCACAAATTTAACATTCATTTTGTAAAGTTTCAACCTTCTATATTCCATATACAAAAAGAAAATTGGAGTTAAACAGTTACTGGTAAGAGTTTTGGCTCACAGCAATTTCCATGTCTTGAAAATCCGCTTAATTTTTGATGCCTCACCTTCAACTTTAGGGGTCCATAAAAACTAAACAACTCAACTTTAGAGCAAAACATTCTGGATTAGGTCTTTCAATAAGATAATAAACATTTGGTAATTTTTGGGAGAAAATCTGAGAGGTCATGAATCACCTCATAATGCTAGGCGTGACAGTTTCTCAGATTCTTGCTCTTAATAAATATCTAAGGAATAGAATACTCTTTAATTTCTTTTTAAAAATATGTATTAAAGAAAACCTTTTTTTTTTTCTATTTGTCTACTCTACAATAATGTAATTACACTCAACAGTTTTTTCACTATGTTAAATTTTAATTCCTTCAAATAAAATTAGTTAAAAATCAATGGGTTAATTGCCATTCTTTTTTTTTTTTTTTTTCGTATGATACCATCATTCTGTTTTGAAAAATGGGTAATGCAAGAGAGATACTAATCGTATATCATAACATTTTTATACATCAAAAGTATGAAAAAAATGTGTTTTTTCTTTCATTTCTTCCATTTTGTCCATTTCGTCCAATTTTGTCCATTTCGTCCATTTCTTCCGGCGTCCCGGACTTTTTACAAAAAAGTGGACGAAATGACAACCCTGCATGATACTTTTCGCATTTTTTTCTGAAAAAATTGCAAATTCATAAAACAATGGGTTTCTTTCCAAAATCGCTAACTAAATTGATACAACCTAACATGGAAATCAAACAATATTTATCATAAGTAAATTAATATAATGTAAAATTTTGGGTTCATATCCTAATTCAAATATATTTATTAAAAATATATATACTATTACGATTTTAGTCAAGCAAAATCATGCCCATTTCAAGTCAGTTACATGTTGGAGATGCTTGTGTTTATAGTAATCACTATTTAAAACCTTAGTGGCAGTGCTTCGTAAATCCTAAGCTTGATTTATCCTAAAACGTAGAACTGGGAAAATATTATGACCCGCTTAAGATTTTGCAATGATTGTTGTCTGTTTTATATGAAACTCAAAAATGTTTGCCCTGTTATCAGGATATTCCAAAAAAAAAGAAGAAAAAATCCTCAATACAGAAATTTTTTTCAGCATGCATAAATTTTAAATTTCTTAATGCTTATCTCTTTGTCACGTTGCCAGTTTGAATAGGGAATATAACCCCCCATTTTTGGACAAACACCAATGATAATGTTACAACTTGTGGGAAGAAATGAGAAACATCAATCACATCAAAAAATCAGTCACAAATTACCAACTAAGAACACTACTTTTTATGAAGCTGAACAAGCAATACCAAAAAAATATTTGAAGACTAAAAACTAAATATTTGTGTGATGAGTTTAAGGAAAACCAAGAAACTTGTATCATCATGCTAGATTTGTCTGCACTCTATCATAACAACCCTCATTGCAGCAAAAATCAGAACTTGAAACAGTTTAGTTACCGACAGAATGTTATGACTTTGTCTCGAGTAAGGACTGATGAGCCACTACAATTTTTTTACCTAATAGAACTTCAAGTTAAGAAAATTTTATTGAAAGGAAGAAAAACCATTAAACTTACATATATGCATATTGATGAAACAAATTATACTATGCAATTAAATTGGTTCCCTGGAAGGAACATTTTTAACATAGCTGAATTATTACCAACATTGATTGATTGAAAGTAATTTATAATTTAGAAAGTTTTATTGATTTATTTAAGCTAAAATTTTAAGCAACTAAATTTGCTTTGTCTTAAAAAAACTAGAAAATTTAAAGAATTGTGTTATTAGCACTGTTATTTCTGGTTTTGTAAATCCAAAGATTTACTGCTGATATATATGTTTATCATCTATAATGAAGAACAAAGTTAGCACCAAATGGTAGTTTATTTTCCATGTCGTTGGTTTTGTACCACTCATGCTTGAGGAATATCTGTTTCCTAGTTTATAAACATGTTCAATGCAGTTTTTTTTAAACTTCAAATCCTAAATTTTATATTTATTTTTAATTTTTTAGTCACTGTATCTTATGCCAAAAGATCTTTAGCACAACGAAATAGGTATGTAATGAAGTGACACTCAAAGTACCTCTTTCTATATTGGGTATTCTTTGTGTATTTCTTTTGAATTACAATTAATTAATATTATTGATATTTGACGAAGTTTATTAGCATGGAGTAAATACATTGTAAAATTAGTAGCTTCTGTAAATTTAAAATTAGCTTTCTGTAGGATTTTCTTTTCCCACATTACTTGAATGATTATTGTATTTGAAGTAATATAATGTTATTTGCTTATCTTTCCTTCAAATATTCCGGTAAAGTAAAAGTTTTTATGCATCTTCCTGTATTTTCAAATGCAACATGCCTTAAAATGGTATGTCATCACCAACCTTGGTATGTCATGTAAATGACCAACACCCTGCAGAATTCTGGGCTTAATAGGTCATTATTACCATGCAGATTGTCATTTGTAAGCTATGTGAATGATAAAAATAACCGTTTTTTATTAAAAACTTGGTACAAAATCAGGGGTGTCATGAACTTAAAATTTTATGAGGGTGGAAATTCTCAGTTCCCTGAATGAAATTCCCTTTTACAGAATAATAAAATACTGCACTCAGGCCTACATTTAAAAAGAAGCGACATTAAGCATAATTAAAAGAAAAAGTATATATTAACTGTAATATTGAAGCATTACAGTTAAATTTGCTGAATAATCAGATACAAATCTGCAGAATAAGAATTTCGCAGTGATCTTCAATCGCGGCACCTCTGTACATAATATGTACCACAATTCTGTATTCCAAAGCAGTTAATTTCTTGGGAAAGTATTTGTTCTTGAGAAGTAGCCATTCGTTTGTGGTGAATAAAATTCAGTTCTAAAATTTATTTCTAAAAGCTCTTGTACATTTATTAAAACATCAGGGTGTCAACTTATAGAATAGGATTGTTTCCCATTTTTTGGTTTATTTTTTGTCTTGTTTAAAATAGAGTGAAAAAAGCTGTTTACAAAGAAAACTGAAGTTGCGGCAAATTTAATTTTTAAAGTCGATGCCTGGGCCATGGAATCAAAATCGCCGCACTATGCATATGACATTGTTAGACAAATGCATAGTTCTCACTTCTTACCTCAAGTTACCTTGTTTTTCTTTGAAAATTAACTTGCATCACAAATTGTTTGGCTAACTCCCAATCTCAACCGACTAGTGTACATCTTTTAGGAACTTAAATTCACATGCACAAGCAGTAGGCGGAGCTCGTTTGTGACGTAGTCAGAAGTGTGACTTGTCTCGTCATATGCAGCAGAACCAATCAGGGATGACAGGTGTGTAGGGCGTTGCTGTGTGTAATGTGGTTTCTGGCGATCCCATATGCAAATGTAATAGAGGATAAATTAAGGATTTGCCTTTCGAACTTCACTTTCATTTTTCGACTAGTCACAATTTGTGCGTGATTTTTTTTGAATTGAGTGTTTCCCCGCTGGAAAGGGGCAAGCTCTTATTTGAGTTTTTGAGCAGGGCTCGTTTTAAAAATGTATTAGAGACAACAGTTTTAACAGTTTTACCAGTGATTTTTTTTTCCTGGTTGGAAATTAAAGTTGAAATGTTTTTCTTTAGAATTTAAATGTAAATTGGTCATTGCTTTAAAAGAACTTCATTGTGCTTATCATTCCTTTTAATTGGAAATAAAAGTTTGTTTTTGTTTTTAAAACTTTGTCGTTCTTGAAGACAAGTTTAAAGCACTCTGCTAAATTATTCATATAAGATATGGGTTTATCCAACCTTCAGACATAAAATGTGATATGCCTCATCGCCGCCCAAACAATCCTTTCTTTGGTATTAGACACCTGTGTGTAAATAAGGGCGAATGTTACTGGATCTGGAAGGGGAAAAAAAGTTTATGAATGCTATTAGAGCCACTTAGTACTTAATCTACATTTCATATGCCAAACAAAACATTTCTGGTCATACCAATATAACATGACAGGCAGTGGCAGCTTCAAAGTTATATTCTTCGTCAGATTATTTGAATCCACACCTTGAAACCCCGGTTCCATTTAAACTCCTTATTCTTATCTTCTAAAATATACAGCACTAGCTTAATACCCGGTGTTGCCCGGGTGCTTATTAATACAACATAGCATTCAGGGGAAAAAAGTTTGAAAGAGTTCTATTCATATGGGTATAAAAAAATTTGCATCAATCTGTCTCTTAGGTACAAACTTTGAAAAAAACTAAAATATTACAAAAAGTCAAACGTTTACAGAAAAATAGTCTTATCAAAAGGTGAAAATTAAAGATAAATGTTTGTGCTTTTCCGTGTCCACTGGCACGAAATATATGCACATGGAAGTGAAAAAATTGCATCAATTTCACCCGCCAATTTAAAATATTAACTTTTCTCTATCAATTGTTCCCACCTACAAAGTAAAAATTATTATAACTCAGAAATAAATCTATTTCTCATTCTGAAGGCTTATCTCCATTACAGACACAACTGTCGTCGCATTGCAAATTTGAAATTCAAATCCGTGGTTCTTTTTATAAAGTCCACATGAATTATGATTGTTTTTTACTTACTTCAATGCTAAAAGGAAATAGGTGAGCCTTAAATTGAAAATTCATTACTTTAATCGTAATCATTGTTGGAAAATACTCATATTTAAAAATCTTAAATTTCATAAATTTGAATGCTAAAAGGCCTATCTCGATTACAATATAAATAGGCTAGATTCCTATAAAAGGGTCATTTTTTGACAAAAAATTTAAATTTGAGCTTTTTAGATTTTTTAAAATTTCAAGACCCCGCCTATGAAAATTCTAGGGTGTCAAGGAACCTCTGTGTCAAGTTTGATGAAAATCTGACGCAAACTGTGGATTTGTATAGAGAACAAGTATATATACATACACTCATTTTTATAGATATAGATTTATGTAAACGATATAGAAACAAGAGTCAAAGTTAAGCATTTTGAAACTTAGCAAAGACTTTCGCTAAAGAGCAAGCATGAAGCATTTTTCGCAGGTGCTGCGGAGTGATCATAATTTTTGACACCGCTGCTAACCACGCCTCTTTCCCAGAAGGTTTAATTTTCAAACGGTTTTACTAATTAATTATGCAAAATTTAAAAAAAATTTTCGTGTGGGGCTTTTTTTTTAATTGACTTAAATTGGAGTGTTTCAACTGTCAAAATGGCCAGTTTTTGTGGAAGGGAACAACCCTATAGTACATGTACTAAAATTATAGTTTCTTAAATATTAAAAATATGAGAAATTATTAAACAATGACAATGTCCGTGTGATTTGAACTGAAAAAACAAATATAGCCTCTATAATAACCTGAACTATGGTCAAGGTTAATTTTTTTGGGTGTAGATATTTTGAACAAACTGAGTGTACTATATTGTGTATGCTCCAATGCATATGCAATTCTTAGGTTTAAAATTCCTTATGTGAAAAGGATCAATATATTGAACTATTATTATTATGTTCTTAATTTTTTAGGTAGAACGTTTAGTGTTCTGGAAAAAATTGAAAAAATCATGTTATGTCAAGGACTTTTATTTTCCTGGGTGGAAATAAACATTACTACCCTGCTCATATGCAGAAGTTCCTCTCATCTCTCTAATGAGCAGTGTCACCTCTTTCTGCTAATTTTAAATAAATATGTATGCAATCTTGAAAAATAATAAATACCGAATTGTATTCTACTGTCTCAAATAAATTTGAAGAACAAATATTTTCTCAGAAAAACTGCTTTGGAAGCATGAAAGATTGGTATATATTGCCCGATTGATACGTTTCACAAACATTTCATGAATTTCAATTAACTATTTCATCAGATAAAAAGTGGTTCTTTTGTGAAATGCTAACATAAAAGTTGAAAATGGTTCCTTTGACGATTCATTTTACTTATTGACTGTAAGAAATAAATTTTGTTAGTGAAGTTTCTTCTATCCCCCTAACTTTATTCAAATGCTTTTTCAGTCATAAAAGGTTTAGCTTTTGTACTTGTCTTACCACTAAGAGGATTTCTTTTGTTTATTTCAGTGTATTTCATGCATATATAAATACATATATGTATGAAAATTTATTTCAGAGAAAAATTATTTTACTTTTCTTTCTGTAGTCGTCTCTTTACCTTAATTTTTTTTTTTTTTTTAATGATAAGTAAATGTTTTCAAAGCTTCCCAACCTGTATTTTTACACAGGTTTTTAAAATATTAGTTCATTTAAAATAAATGTGTTGAATAAATTCCAAAAATGTATCATGACTTGTTTGCATTTTTTGTATGTTACAGTTCTGGAAGTGCTAATGCTGCAATTGTTGCATTAGCTGCTGCACAATGGACTAATCAGGTACAACAGTTTTAATTTAAATTTTATGCATTTTTCAGCAATGTTATATATTTATGTTTACTTTAACTTTATGGCTATATTTCTTTTTATTTAGAAACAAGATGATACTGGTTATGATCATTATTATGGTGTTAATAGTACATCCACTGGAGCAGCATCAGGGACTGAAAATGCTTCAAGTAATTTTTAAAATTTACTTTTTTGTCTGTAAAATTAAAGCTACTTATGTTTTAAAATATGTGCTTTATTCATTGAATGGACTCTTTCTATTATAAAAAATAATTCTTGGAAATGTTTTGTTAGAATTTTATCTGCATTATACTCCATTATGTTTTTAAATTGTCTTTCAAAACTAAAGCATTGTTAAAAGCACTAAAAATACAGTAGTGATTGCTAATTAAATTTCAAAAGTGGCTGCTTTACCTGAAAACCAGAAACCCAATTTTCTGTTCACCTCACGTTGCCAGAAATCGCCTGAAAGTGCGTTTTCAGGACTAATATTTAAGAAAATTTCCAAGGACGATACCCTACACACCCCATTTAGATGAGGAAGTTTTTTTTCAGACTGCCCCCCCCCCCCCCAAAAAAAAAAAAAATCTTGTTGCGCCAGTGATGCGAATGCTATTGGTTAACTCATATGTAACTTAATAACCTGTTAGCATTTTACTTTAACATATGTCCAATATTTTAACTTAATAATTGTAAAAATCTGTCTGATACTTTAATCAAAAGTAATTGATGTATATACGTAAATAAAGTAATGGGAACTTTAGTTTTAAAAATGGCCCCTCTTCCTATATTCACCCTTAAAAGACATTCAGGTATTTTTTCATGAACCAGGCCCGTCATTTACGGGGGGCAGGGGGGTCAATTGCCTCCCCCCCCATCCATGACTTTGAGAAATCAATGTATTTACATAAAAGTGGGTGTGGTATTTGTAGTTTTCTGGTGAAATTGTATAGTGTTTTTACCCTTTGACCCCCCCCCCCAGGAAAAGTTGAAATGACCGCTTTTTAACGTTTTGGCTCACTTTTATATTTTTACTTAAATATCAACTTTTTTTATGTTTTGTCTAAACATGCGATGCCGATTTTCCTATCTTATTTCGCTTCAGATTGGCATAATAACTCTTCCTACAACCATCGCAGCATGAAAATTTTACGAACGGAGAGGTTGGGGAGGAGGAGTTACAACCTCAAATCGATGCAGAATGTTACCAATATTTTCTGGAACATGGCTCATGTTTGCAAATGTGAATGGAATTCTCAACTTCCCCCTCCCTCAGAAGGAGGACTCTAATAAGAATGAGGTTGCTATGAGAAACCTTTTTGTGAATGAAATCAAAAGCAATTTCGCTTGACGCATGCGATTTCTGGACCGTGTTAATCAAATAAGAAGTATTTTCTCCAGTTCTTTCCTTTTTATCAGAAGAAAGTCATTGTACTATAATTGAAAATAATTCAGTGATCTATTGTGAACACATGGTGCTCAGGGAGTATCGCCATTTTTTGCTAAAATCAGAGGATCGCTATAAAGCCGAAATACCTTTTTGTCCCTCAAAGTTTCTTTTTTTTTTGGGGGCTGTTTCCTGGTCTGCTTAAGTATGCTCTCCTCTCTTTCAAAACTCATTTTTAGCTGAAATTGTAAGAAGATATTTACTACAAACCCTCAAAAATTGAACTATAGAAAAATTGGCAAAAGAACCAAATTTTTTTTCCCTCAAGTTTTAGTAGTATGTAATCTATAGCTATCTAGTCCTCCCCCCCCCCCTAAAATTTCGCCAATTTTTTATATGTAGTCTAAAATCCGATTTTTTTCGGAAAAATCCAATTGTTGCTAAAAAATCCCTTTTTTTATGGAAAAATCGATCTGAAATTTAATAAATTGCAGTATTCTGCCTTATTTAACATTTTCTGTGAGCTGGTTTTTACTGTCATTTACTTACTTTTGTCGTTTTTACTGTCATTACTGACTCATTTACTTACTTTTTTAGAGACGTACCAAATGTACTTTACCGAAAATTGCACTCAATTTCTGAGTTTGTAAAAATACCTGCCTTTTTTTTTTTCTTTCTTTTTTTAATTCTCAAGTTTCAGTGATCATTTTTTACACAGCTGCCAAGTGCCCCCCCCCCCCCCCTTTTTGTGCGTTCTACAAAACTTGCGATGTTTCATCAGAAAAATCCTCTTTTAAAGATCAGTGGAAAATGTAGTGAACTGCAGTAGTGACATATTTAAGATTTACTCTCGACTGAAAAAAAAGTAATAGCTTATTTAGTAAAAAAATCTTTTTACCAATACCATGTGCATACTTCGCTGAAAACTGGATGCAGTGTATTGGATTCCAGTCCTTCTGCATCTTGTAAATATTCTTATTGATTTTGGAATTTGAGAACTATTTTAACTTGTGCTACCTTAAATGTTACAGCGTTTTATTTTTATTTTTTCGCAACTTGACTTTGGTTCTTTAATTTATTAAGCTGTGATATCTATATATGTAAAAGGTTTTTAATTATGAACTCGCCGATTCATCGGCCACTTCGTTGATTAAAAATAATCAGCTAGTTTTCATCTATTAATAGGTAAAAAAAATTATTTTTCGATAAAATTAACTCTTAAGCTTGCCTCTACCAAAAAAGCTGCTGGATAGAATTATAAATAAATAATATTTTTAAACAACATGGTATACAATGAGTAATACTAAATTCAATTTTAAAGCAGTTAATTCCATCATTTCAAAAAATACTTTTTAAGTTAGTGTTGGACTGTTTAAATAGGGGTTATATAATTAGTTACATAAGTGATTGTGCCCTCACTCCCTCCTCATCCAAATATTTGTGTCAGTAATTGTTCGATTATTGAAAATAAATAATCGCTCACTGGAATGAACATTTCATTAACTAAATTTGAAAAGTCTGTTGTGTTCAGAAGAGGGAGCTGGTGAAGAAACTAGCATTAAAAATCATTGTTACAGTTAATTCGCAAATTAGTTTCACCTATAAAACCGCAGGCAACTAATGTACTTTTTGGTGTTTCCCTAGTTTTAACTATGAATGGTCCTCTCAAGTCCTCTTTTTAATTCTGAAAGGTTCTCTTCAGTCCCCTTTATAGCTGAAAATGGTCCTCTTTTACCCTTTTCATTAGCTAAAATGTGTTCGGAGCCCTGCCATCGTAATTTTTTGTAAATGAGTCATTTCCCATATCAGGGATGAAAATCGTCCGCGGATCCGCGAATGGAATTTTTTTTAGGATGCAGCAGGGTTGAAACCTCAAGGATGACATGCAATTATCAGCGAACTATGTACTCTATTTTGGCATGCTGCCAAAAACATAAGTTGCCGTTGTTGAAGGTAGACATTAAGAAAAATCAGCTAAAATATTAAAGATCTTAGTCAAAAAATCGTGAAAATTATTTTGATCTTTAAAATTCATCAAAATTCCTAAAAACCAAGCTATTAGTCAGATAAATCATTCTTGAGATACACAAATCTAATTCCTCTAAAATTGCAATCCCTCCTTCCACTTTTTTTTTTTTTTTTTTCTACATTGTTAAAAAGAAATAGGGAATGATCAATTATGAGGTTTTAAATAAATAATAATAATAATTCTTTCAATCTACCGATTTTACTTTCGATTTCACGGCACAAATTAAGAGGAGATTTCGCATAATATTTAAAAAAATCTATCAAAATTTTAAGCCGTACAATTTTTCCTCTTTTTTGACTTTGAGCTGTTTTTATCCGCCATATCAATAATATTTCGTTATATGCTAATAATATTTTATTGCTGTCAAAACATGCGTATTTAAGGATGAGATAGAACATTCTATCCATCTTTGCTCTATTGCTTAACTTACGCATGAGAATGTTTTACTTTAAAATTAATCTTGTCACAATGCTCTATCTTTTCATTTTCAGATCCAACCTATGACAGTTCTGTGCCTAACCAGGTAGTTTATTTTATTATTTCCTATTTAAATTCATAAACATTTTTAACAAAACGTAAATTTACATCATTTTTGGAACGGAAAGGGGCTTTTTTTTTGAAACTCTTGAAAGCACCAGACAGTCATTAAGACAGAATACTAAATTTTAAGATGACTAAAAACTTTATCCTGCATTCAAATCAAAACTCGAGCATAACAAAAAATTGACATGGTGGATTTTTTTTTCTACCCATTTTTACCATGTTGAAACAACTAGAGAATATATAAATTTCTTGTACTGTTTTTCTCGCAAACCTGTTATTGAAGATGATACTTTTTTTAACTGCATCGTTCTATTGAACACTAGTATTGGAAGTCACAACTGTTCCAATAAAACATTCCCACTGGCAGAAAATTTGCTGTTACTGCTATGATATCTTCTAGAATGGAAAAATATATTCCAAATTTTTATCTGCAACTGCGTTAAATGTATTTTTATTACAATTTGTGTTACGAATGAAGTATAAATGGATATTCAATTTCATTTGATTGTTTTATTAAAGTAATTGCAAATCATTTTTGTTGTTTTTAGATTATTTTGTATATTTAGTAAAAACTTTTTTTTTTTTTTTTTTCTCATTTGTAATTTTTCTTCTTTCAGGCACATATGGCAAGTTTAGGCACTGTTGTTGTAAATGGTGTTACTTATTATAAATATCCATTGCCCGATATTTCCACCTATCAATATGATGAGTCTTCCGGTTACTATTATGATGCAACGACAGGCCTTTACTATGATGCAAATTCACAATATTATTATAATTCTGAGAGTCAACAATATTTGTATTGGGCGGGTGAACATCAAACTTATTTACCAGTTCAATCAAACCAAAGCTCTACTTCAGGGGACATCTCTGCACAGTCCATCATAGCATCACCACCTACAGCAGCAACTAATACTCCAGGTATGATTTTATCTTTTTCAAAATTTTAAATATGATTACAATATTTGCATTCTACTATTCAGATGAAGCGTTTTTGAGTAACTTTTTTTTTTCTTTGTAAGATTGATTTCTTCTGGAAATTTTCTGAGTATCAAGCAAATAACAGAAGTCTCTAAAGTCTTTTTAAGGAAATTCAAAAATTCCAATTTAAATCAAATATGATTTAAATTTTAAAAAATCTGTGCCTAAAAATCATGATTTTTTCACTACATGAAACTTTTTTCTATAAACTTATTTATTTACATTAAAAGAAACAAATAAATATAATGTAAATCATTGAAATAGCTGCTTTTTTATTTTACGAAATCTTTTTCTGTGCTGACTTTATTTTCTGAGATTTTGCTTTAAAAAATTGTATTAAAAAAACATACTGTGAAACAGTTTTTGTATTTTTTTAAAGTTTAAATTAGTTTATTTTTTGCTTTTCATCTGTATAACATTTTTCGTATTTTTTTAAAATCATTTAACACTTGAGCTTGTTACTACTAGTACTAATTAAGTGTTTTATTACTTCAGGTACTGCAGCAACTAATCAGACTGAGACAGAAGAACAAGGGAAAAAGAACAAAAAAGAAGAAAAATTAGATAAAGTGAAAATAGCTAAGAAAATTGCAAAGGTAATAATGTAATTTAAGCTGCTCTTGCACTTCTTTCACAGTCACTTTAAATTTGTATGCACATTTTTATGTTTAGGAAATCTAGCCTTTTGCTTGTAAAATATTTAATGCATTAAAAGAATAAAAGTATGAGCTTCATTCAGAACTTATGAGGACTTAAAATACAAGAAACATTTCATGACTGTATTTATCACGATATGCACGGCTGGATATGTAATTTTTTAATTGAATATTTCGGTCCAAAGTTTTCTTAATTTGTATTTTATTGAGAAAAAAAAGCTATATGTTAATATTGAAATGATTCGTAATTCAGGTATAAAGCTGTTTATTCAATTTTTTTGTCTGATTAACATGTTGACTACCCAACACCATAAATTCATAGCATGTCATTTTTGCTATCGGAATTGAATTAGGGTTAGCTTGTATGTCATAGATTTGCTGTTTTCATCCAGACTATAGTTTATGCGTAGTACATTGACATTAAGATGAATATTCTTCTTCTGAAGAGATACCAGTAAATCAAAACTAGTTGACACTTACACTGCTTTTGGTCCAGCTCATATGCTACGAATTTTTACAGCTTAGCAGTCAACAAATTAATGCTATACAGTAAATTCAAATGTTTTTAATAATAGACAAAAAAAAAAACTGGGTGTGAAAAAGTTTTATTTGGGCATATATGTTTTAGACAAACATGCCTAGTAGGGCTTGTAAAATTCTTAAAATATTTCGAGCCCTGATGCTACTCAAAAGTTAATGAACTTAAACTCTCAAAAAATGTTAAGTGTAATAACAGCAAACTCCATACTCTAAGCTCCCAAACTTTCAGGGATCTGATGTAAATAAATTTTCTGCAAGTTTAGCTTAAACATGGTAGTTTTTTCACAAAACCACCCCTAAATTTTGAAGCCCTTTATTTAAAGGATCCCAGATCATCAGTATTTAGATCTTGGAAACATTTGCTAGTTTCAAAGATCAAGGCACATTATGAAATTTTATTAAAAGTGAAGGTAATCGGGTGAGAATTATTTGTACAAAATTGTTCAGTTGACATGAAATGACCCATCTATAAAAACATAGTTTGATCCCCGATGAGTTTATATCCATGATATAATGATACATTCAGTGGCGTATTTACGTATGGGCTTAATGGGCTATAGCCCAGGGCGGCACGATTGGAGGGGCGGCACTTTTTCCATGTAAAGTGAAGACCTTTTTTTTTTAGACAGTAGGGCAGATCGGCCGCAAGAATTACATCAATTAATTAAATTAAAAGACTGCGAGACAGTAAAATTGTTCGTTAAAACCAGGTCTTGCTCGTTAAAAAGAATTCTGTTCCATAGAGTTTAACATTAATCCAACAAAATATTCTCATTTCTCTCGTTACATCCGAGCTCGTTTTAAACGAGTTCGACTGTATTCATTACACATTTTTAAAATTATTTTATCGTTTATTTATTTATTGATTTTGTTTTTTTTTTTTTTTTCTAAAATATTTAAATGAAGCCATGATTCATTTGAATAAAATTTTGTACACCAGTCGAGATCAGCCTGTACAAGAAAAAAAAGCAAATTTTGTTAAAAAAAAATTTTAAAACTATTTTTGAAACAAATATGTGAAGATTATTCATTTAAAAAACTTTTAAATTTCGAAAGAAAGTTCTTAATGTAATTAAGTACTAAAAATGTTGATTTATAATAATGTAAGAGCAGATTTGTATTAGTAAAAGTTGATATTCGCAAAAGACGAATTTTTACCCATTGGCTGGTTGTTAACAACCGACCAATTTTATGTTTAACTATCTGTATGGCCGGGCTTTGCACGGTTTACCTTGAAAATACAGTTTATGTCAAGTAAATAAAAAAAGAATTTTTTTTATAACTCTAAAATTCAACACCTCAAGGGGGGAGGGCGGCAAGTTTCAAAAGCCCAGGTCGGCCTTACGTCCAAATACGCCTCTGGATACATTCAGTGTACAGGCAGATTACTTCTAACATCTATTACTTTTCAAGGATGCCAAATGAGTATTTATACTTTACAAATATATAGTGTCCTCAATATTAAGCAAAATTATATTGAAATGTTTCTGTCCAATTCTATTCCCCACATAGTCGGAGTGTATTTATTTCAAGTGTTTCAAGCAAGTGCTGCCAGACCTGCAACTCTGATGTTACTAATATGAGCATAACATTCTAGAATTTAGTTAACTTTTCATTTTGACATTCGTTTTGAATGACGATAGCATATTTACTTTTATGTTAATGTTGGTTCAAACTGTCTTACTTCCAAAGTAAGCAAGTTTTGTTTCCATAAAGCTTAGTTTTAATGCTTTGGTCATGTGTTTCCTTCAATAAGTTGTGTGTGTGTATGTTTTGTTAATGTTGGATATATTTTTTTTTTTTTTTAGGATATGGAAAAATGGGCTAAAACTCTCAACCAAAAGAAAGAAAATGCTAAATTGGGCATAGTTGCCAGTCCTCCTATCACTGTGAATCCAACTCTTATGATGAGCAATGACATGTCTCGGCATTCTGCAGCAGCTGATGCTGGTTTTGCCATACTAGAAAAACGAACATCACTAGCTGAACGAAATGCACTCATGGCAGAACTTGATAGTAAATTAGGGGTGTGTGGTAAGTTAATCCTTGTCAAATTAGTGTGGAAATAATTGTTGAATCATAGTTTTCTTTAATTGAAGAGTTTAAGTCATTTTAAAATTTTAGGATTAGCCATTTCATTATTTTATTATGTATTTTTTTAAGCAGTGCCACTGTGGAAATTTCCCTGTTTCTGATAACACACAACCGGAAAATTTTCAGTATTTCTCTATTTTGCACGTAACTCAAAATTTCAGGAATACTGAAGTTTTGTTATTAAGAACTCAAATGAAGCATTGGCATTCAGATGAAACTCATTTAGTCCAAAACTAGTTTTGACACATTGTCAATTTAAAGTTTCAAATTTTGATAGAAAATTACAAAAATCATTTCACTCACACCTTAAAAGTTCATTTTTTTAAACAAAACTCGAGAAAAGATAACAAACCCAAGTGAAAGTAATGATGCTGTGTGAGACTGAAGGGATTAAGGGTCTGGTGTTGAGGGCAAAGCAACCATTATTTAAATTAAAACATCAATGGCATTGATACATCAACCAAAAAACATGGATGTTTTGAAATGTTCAACTTATTTTCATAACTATACATAAATTACTTTTTAAAAAGCAGAAATATAATAGAAATTATTATATTATTCTACTGATTTCATTAGAATGCTTGATTTTTCATTAGAATAATACAAAAAATAAAATTGAAATTTTCATTGATTAATGCAATCTTATTGGAGCAACTGAACTTTTCAAACGCAACAGTACAAAATATAAAACTAGTTTTAAAATATATATATATATTTTGCATTCCCATGAAACTAATTTGCAATGCATTATTTTGAAACATTTTTTTTTTTTATTTTTAAGATAGCGCCGAACTGCTCCTCCTGTCTTCCAAAAATACTTTTTTTAAGGGTATACTGTCGGCCCCGCCTAAATGATTACTGTCAGTTCCAACACATAATATTCGATTAGGCAAGGTATTTTGACTATGACACTATGAGAGAAATATTACTTACCGTAACCAAACTGATAACACTTTCCTAAAAATGTAACAAATTAACAGGTAGTTGAAAAAAGTAAACAGCAGTAAAAAGCGTTTGAAACAGAAAAAGTTGCTTGCTCAAAGAGTTTTAAAAACAATTTTTTATTTTTTTCCAAATTACAAAGAACATGATAATCCCCACATAGATGTATTTTAAGTGCCTATCATTCCCCATCCAGACGGCTGTAGTCAGTCTGGGAGAAGTAATCACCTTGACATTCGAAAGCCATAGGGAGCCCTCCACTTTCCTTTTAAAAAATATTTTCATGTTGTTTATTTTTTAATTCATTTTAAAAATTTCTCGGCAAAAATATTTACAAAAGCCGGTTATACAAAAGTATCTGAATGAAATTATTTGAGTTAACAGGATCTGAAAAGTTCCCATAAAAATAAAATGTAAAAGGAAGGTTTTATTTTTACGGGTATTTGTTTATCTGTTACTCGATTAAGCAGAGCTGTCAGTATTGTTCTTAAAAGTTTGTTCCTAAGTGACATAAAACTAACATTTACTGTTTCTTACCCATATTTTTTTAATTTCTGTTGCTTTATGATGGATAGCAATAATTTTTCTGCTTTAAAATCTAGTATATATTTCATGAGGGCTATGAATGCGCTGTTTTTGATCTTTTGAAATTCATTCTTTTTTTCATTGATTTCTAGCTACTAAGACAACATTGGTATCATATGGAGATGATAGCGATTCTGACACAGAACCAGATGCAGCTCCTGATGTCAAAAGACCACCAAATAGTAAAGTAGATGAATCAAAATTTATTGATTTATCCAAAATGGCATGCTTATTGTGCAAAAGACAGTTTCCAAATAAAGATGCATTGTCAAGGCATCAACAGTTATCTGATTTACATAAGGTAAGTAAATTTTTATGTAAGCTGCTTTCAGTATTTTAATATTTTGAAATATACACTCAAAACTGGTTTTGTGTAGAGGACTGAGGACCACATGAAAAAATAAGATCCGAAATTTTCCATAATTTGCTTTAAAATAGGTTTGCGAGATTTAACTGAAATAAATAAAAATTGAATACAGTGCTATATAGCTTTTGTTGGAATTTTTTCGTACATAAGACATAACTAATAAGATATAACTTAATTTGGAATAAGAAATCATTTTCAAGAAAAAAAGTAATAACAATAATTCTAAAGTTAAAGAACACTTTGTTATGAAATCTATTTTTAATCTTATCTTTCGAGTGTACTGACTCTTTTCTGCTGTATAATGTAAAATGTACTGTTTATATTAGTTTCAAATATGGAAGTTTGATAGTGGACGAAAGATTATAAAAAATTATTGTCTGCAATTTTATGAGCATGAAATAAACAATAAAATGTAAGAGAAGTTGCAAAACATGTATACTTTTTAGCTGTCCCATACAGTGGCCCTAACCCCCACCAGCTCTATATTGAAAAGAAATGTCTAACACCTGATGGTTCAGAACAGCTTTTCTCAACATTTTTTGATCCACGAACTCACAAAAGCTTTTGAAAAAAGGGCAAAGACCAGCAATGTTTTGTTTTTCTTTTTAAAAAGAATTTGCATAAGGGGACTGTCAAAAACATATGCATTTTTAAATGGACCACTAGTGAGGTTTTTTCTTTTGTAAAAAAAAAATTGATGCCAGAACAGTGCAAACAAATTGCTGATAACAGCTGAAGCCCTTTTCTTTTTCTACGAAATAATAATAAATAAATAAATAAACAGTATAGCTTTATTTGGTGTTAGAAATTATTTTTGTTTTTATGCATAAGTAATCAACATTGCTGAAAGATCATTAAGAAGTACAAAAATTATGAAATTTGCATAAAAGATGTCGTATAGGACATTTATTATGTATGATTTTTCTTTCCTTTTTTCTTTTTGTGAGAGATAAAGAATGTAGAAAAGCAAAAATCTCTGAGAACTGGTGTAATTTTTTGCAGACAGGTGCTGGTCTGCTGGACCACTTGTTGAGAATTGCTGATCTAGAACACTTATTAGGATTTATAGTGTAACGAAAAACTTGTTGAAAAGAATATAAAGTATTGCTTTAATAAAAAGTTCTTGTGACATAAAATCAACTGACCGAAAAAACAAATTTCATCACATTCCTTAAACAAGTGACAAAAACGTACCACACATACAATTGAGTTTGAATTTTTAGTTTTTACTTGTCATAAAATGTACCCCTTTCTCCTCTATATTAGTCTTTTCAAACAGACAGCTTTTTATCTTTTATATATGTATGCATATTTGTCCGTGGAAGGTAAAAGGCACTATGTTCAAAATTTGATATCAACACCATCTTGCTCAGCATTTGTAAATTTTTTAGCTGCATAAAGACGTAATATTTTGATGGAAAATTTTTAATCTTGCTAGCCCATACATAACAATCCAAATCATTACAAATAATAAACTCACTAATGAAAACAGAAAGGAAAAGCTGACTATTCTCTCGAAGGATTTTATTTTAGTGCTCTTTACCTCCCAGGTACATAAATGTAAAATACAGCCGAAGAATTTCACATGTGTCAATTTGATTTGGGGGGGAGGGGGGGGGCCAAGGCTATATATGCAATGTAAGTTATATTTATAAAAGTTTTTTAAAAAAAACCTTGCTTACGTATATGTAAGTACAATAATTCCCCTAAGCTCTCCCCTTCCCCAACCCTCCAAAAGATGGTCTTGAGGAAATGTTCTACAAAATGTCCAGAAATCGGGAAAGAAATCATGCCTTAAATACTCTAGCCACAATTCAAATGCAATTTTCTAAGAATTTGATCTGTAAATGAGATTTCATAGAATGATTTTTTATTAAACAAATGAATAACATACTTTATATCAAAAGTATTTGTACTAAATTTTTTAAAGTAAAATTCTACTAGCTTAGGAATCAAATTTTAATTAATACATTGTATTTTGTATCTTCAATTTAAATTTATTTTTTAAAAAATATTAAATTTGTCATTTTTTTTATTAATTTATTTACAGAAAAACCTAGCAAAAATCACAGGAAATACGTAAGTAAATGTTTCTTTTCGTTGCTCCATAGATAATAAATTCTGTATGATAATAAATTCATACTTCATAGATAAAATTGTTTTTTGTTTTAGGTGACATTTTAAAATTAGTGCATATTAGATAGATGAAATCAAGTGCTGTATGTATCAAGACAGTTTCCTGTTTTATTTGTATCTCATCTGCTCATGCTTCCAATTCTCACAAATTTTGTACTTCCACTCATAAAATCACTCCATCACTTTGTTATTATGAACATTAGAAATCCTTCTCAAGCATTTTGTTCCTGAGCTGGTTTTCATCAAGCAACTTGTAAAGTCTTCTACAAAATTCTTGCCATTTTTATAATTTTATTTTTTGTAAATACTGTTATATTTTGCTGTTGGAAAAGATAGCTGAATAAAAGTTATTGGTTTTATTATAACTTGTTTCTAATTATTGATTCTTCAATTCTTAAAGTTACATGTACGATTTAGGAAAAATTAGTTGGCCAATTTTTGACAATGAATGTTTCTTTGTAACGCAGTGTTTGCCAAACTTTTTCACATCATAAAGTTTGCCACTTTCAATCTTTTCGCAGTCCCATTAGAAAGAACAGATTTTTTTTTCTATCACGAAATAGGTTTCTTTTTGATAGTGTTCTTTTCATGCATAGTTTTTTTTTTTGTTTTGTTTTTGCAATAAAATATGCATTAATGTCTATAACATTGAAATGACAAACCTATTTTCAACTATCGGATTTACGTTGCACTTAAAGTGCAATACCCGTATAAAGCATAATGAAATTGCTTTTGAAGTTACGTAAAATGTAACATCAAAAGCAAGTGAATAAAAAATATTTGCAGCAAAAATGCAATGTGTTAAAATAAAATCTGGCGATTTAACAAGAAAAAACAAAAAGTTTTGTACAGAGTCGAATGACAAGAGCGGCACTAGTCTTTTTGCTCTGGAGAAAATGGACTTTTCAAGAGGTCAGTGACCTCCGAGAACTGAGGTAAATGTGGTAAAATCACGTGCCAGAACTGTTTTGAAAAATTGGAACTTTTTGAGAGGTCACAATGACCTCCAATTGGGATAGCCTTGCCCCCCCCCCCCCCCCCCCATCCCACTCCTAACACGAGTCCTGGCTATGACCATGCATACAAATGACTTTTATAAATGGACTTAATAGTTCAACCTCTGTTTAGGGTTTTTCCCTCTTCACATTTGGGTAAAACAAAAAAAAAAAAAGCGGGAGTTGGAAGTTTTAAAATCACAAGTCGACCATTTTTCCTCCGACTCCACATCGCTGGTTTTACTTTTTTAAAAATGCCGTGCAGGGCCTAAAAATTTCTCCTCTCTTTGACATTACTAAAGACAATCAAAAACTGCGTTTTAAAACAAGAATTTTGAAAAAGTTCCAAGGGAGGAGTTTTGCAAAGCGCTTCTGCAAAACTCACTCAAAAGTCATCAAAAACAAACCGTATCCTTCCATTTGCACCTACAAATCTAGATCTTCAATCCCTGCACTGAAATTTTAAAAGTTCAAGGTTTAGAGCTACTTTTAACAAGATTTTCAAGCCATTTGCAAATAAATTTTTGTTTCCGGGATTGGGGGGCCCCCAACAAAGCGGAGGGCCTGTGAACGTATCCGTTCTTGGTGGTCTTGTTGAATAGAGCCATGTCTAGCTTTCAAAATCCCTCGAGGGTTACAGATGCTTAAATATGGGGACAAACAAAATACCCTCTTTTTTTTGAATCAGGACTGTCGAGAGGCAATCTCTGCCTAGTTAGATACTAGGGGGAGGGGGTAGAAAGTGATTCCATCCGCTTTCGCCTTTTCCTCTTTCACTCAAAAGTCTTATCAGCCCTAACTAGTCATGTGCGAAATGCGATAGAGAACAAAGGTCGAAGAGCCAAGCTCCGCCATTTGTGGTTAAGTCATGTGTCTCCATTCGTACCCACTTCTTATTCAGCCATTTCTAGTCACACACTCATTCTGTACAAGGGTGAAATGGAAATCCATTTTAGTTGGACTGAGTGATTTTGTCTTAATAAAATCGAAACATTTTTCTTTTCTCTGACTTTCACAAACATTTATTCTTTCATAAATGTTTGCTCCAAAATTCGTTTGAAGAAAGATTTCAGGTCTTTGTAGTTGAAAGGAGTGGACCTGAAAATTTCAATTTTTCATTACTAACCATTGGACAGTAGACCTTTATAGCTTACTAGGCACTGATTTTGCAAACCTAATAACTGTTAAAAAATAACCATGACGAGAAAGAATTAAAAAAACGTTATTTTGAAAAATGTTACATATTTTTTAATACTTCATTGCTCAAGGCCTTTGCTTAAGACTTAAATGTTAAAAATCCTGCTAAAATGACTTTGTAATTTAGGCATATTTTAATGTATTTTTTCGATGCCATGCGTAAAGCGTATTTTTAGAGTTTACTTGTAATTTTCCAGCAATCTTTTAGTATTGGCTTTCAGATCAATATTTCCTTTTATTTTCAGAGTAGTGCGCACTGTGGCATAATTGCTCTTGCACTGTTTACAGTTTTGCCATGAGTTCTTTTTACCCGACTACGGCAAAGCCTAAAGGAAGGGTTATGTTTTTATCAGTCTGGCTATGTTTGTGGTTAAGGATGTTCCACCGTAGCTCCTAAACTATTCATTCGATTTTGATGAATGAGGTGCCAATCGATTCGTTTTCGAGTCTTGAGTGTCATAGGCTACTTTTTATTAGAATTTAACAAGAGGAAAAATCGATTATTCCTAGACAAGCACCGATATTTTCGGAGCTAAGTGTGTTCAACAATGAATTTCCAGTGTAAGGCTTACCTAGATTTTAGCATGAAATTAGTTCAAAGCAATATATATATACTAGGTGACCCGTGCGGAATTCCGCAAAAAAAAAACTCTAAACTTAAAATTTAATACGACAATTTTTATTGGCTTCATTTGCACAACATCGCCATCTACTGCCGTCGTTCTGACAACTTTTCAAAGAGATCAAAGACACGTTCACTTTTACAACTACTACAAAAGTGATACCCTATATTAAAATCAAATACCCAAGGCTACTACTAAACTAAATACTAACGTTATCAGGGCCGGATTAAGGGTGTCGTAGGCCCTAGGCACTCCAGCAGTGTAGGCCCCGAAAAAATTTTTTTTAACTGAAATTGACCGCTAATATTAAGTAATAATTTTGTTGTAGATATAAATCTCCCCAAAAACAACAGTGTTGTAAAAAAATCCCCCGCCAAGAAAACCTTAAATACTCAACCTTAAAAAGTTATGATATCGAGTTTTCCCGCCAAGTTTGTGCCAAACTACAACAAACCTGTATGGATAGTTCTTTTAAATTGTTTTCAGTTTTGCCAGGCGGGAAGCTTTGTCTTGTGAGGTGGTTGCTTAATGAGTAAAAACTTTCCGCCTGGCAGGACTGAAAACAATTTAAAAGAACTATACATACAGGTAAGTTGTAGTTTGGCACAAACTTGGCGGGAAAACTCGATATCATAACTTTTTAAGGTTGAGCATTTAAGGTTTTCTTGGCGGGGGATTTTTTTACAACACTGTTGTTTTGGGGAGATATCACATGTTTTTGCATAAAAATTATTTCCTTGCCTGTTTTTTTTTTCTTCAAAATTTACTTTGCATGTTTTTTTTTTTTTTTCCCTTCAACATTTTTCTTGGCGGTTCGACATATGTGGTTTTCTTGGCGGCATGCATTTGGTGCAAAAGTTCAAGGATCTTCTTCAGTCTAGGATCAATTTGAAATCAATCACTATGTACCACCCGAACCAACGCAAAACAAAGCTAGTTGCTAACAATACTACGATTAAATTAAAAGTTTAAAAAAAAAACCCCAACCCTTACTGTCGGTCGATCTCATATTAAAATGAACTAAATTGAAGATCCCTTTTAAAAGCCTTATGCAATAAAATCAATTACAAATATTTTATTTGTTAACAAATAGAAACTGGCAACAGATGAAATTATAAATCATTGAGTTTTCTTTCCTCGTCGCCAACAATGACAACATAAATGCTCAGATGTTGAACAGAGCTAGTAGATAGAAATCGGACGAATTTTAAGCATTAATATCTCCGGGGTGCAATGACCCCGGGGGGTAAATTTTGGGAAAACGTCCTCAATGCCTCATTGAGAATATTCATACCAAAAATCAACACTAAAGACCCCCGGGGAGAAAATATACGGAAAATAAAAACGAGGGGTGAGGGGGTGGGGGATCGAAAAACCCTCTATGCCGAGCTTTGGGACAAAATAAATGTGGGTGCAAAAGCAGAGCTCAATCCGAGTTACCGTTTAGTCTGGACCCCTGTCAAACAATTTTTAAGAAGTGCGAAAAATAGCGATTTTTTAACATTTGTCACCCTTCCCCCTGAGGGTCCTGGATGTTTTGCTTTAGTATGTGCCGTCAGGGGCCGCTGGAGATTGAGTATACCAAAAATGAACTCTAGGGATCTTTATGGGGCTGAGATACAGAGGGGGGAAAACCCTGGTTTGGTTACTCGCGTAAACAGTCTTAGTCGCTCTTTTACACTTTTCTTAACGACGGAAATTTCTTGGCGGCTTGTATTCAGTTTTCTTGGCGGGGCGGGACGCTCCCGCGTCCCGTGATCCTAAAATGTGATGATGCGGTAAAATAACATTATTTTATTTTGGGATTTTAATGTTTTTATTTTTCATAGAGCCATTTTCAATAGCCATAATTCCAGAATTGAGTTTATCTGCAACAAAGCAACTTTTATATCTACCAAATTCCATGCAGAATTCCCGGGTTTTAGTACATGAACATGACAATACTTTAGCCGCCGGCCCGGCGGCACCGGAAAAACCTCTCGGACGGGCACATGCGTTTGACACAGTTGGCCACGTTTCCATGCCCCATGTTGATGAGTATTTGATTTTTTCAAATTTGTACCCCAAAACCACCTCTATAACGGATCTCATCAAATTACAAATAAAGGATAAACTTGTGTCAAGTTTCCCAAATGTTAATATTGCATTGCGCATATACCTTTCGATATTGGGTTCGAATGCAGAAGGAGAAAGATCATTCTCCAAGTTGAAGCTTATAAAAATTTTTATGCGTTCAACTATGGGTCAAGAGAGAACTTCGTCACTGGGCCTTCTGTGTATTGAAAGTGATGTCGCTCGCGGCATTAATTTTGAAGATATAATACACGAATTCGCTGTGTCAAAATTCCGAAAAAAGGAGTTATTTTAGGATCTACTTAGTAAACCAAACGTTTTGTATTCGTATTTTTTGTGTGTTTGTATTTACATATATTATTTTGACCTTCACTATATAATATAAAAATGTTTATAAGTTTTTGGGGTATTTTTATTTCAATATATTTTTTTTCAAAGCCCTAAGACCTTTGGTCTTCGTAGGCCCTTTGGCCTTCGTAGGCCCTAGGCACGTGCCTACTGTGCCTAATTGGTAATCTGGCCCTGAACGTTATCGCAAAACTACCATAGTATTTTGAAACAATAAAAGTTACAATTAAGGTTTACCGAGCTAAGCCTTGGCTTGAAATGTCGCATTTAAAATTGATTTGAGCAACAATGTAACGATTTTGACAGTTGAGCAAAAAATTTAACTTTTTCAAACTTCAATCGCTTATAAGTCGCTTAAACGTGGATTTTCGAGATTCTCGTTACGCGGCGCTAGCGGAGAAACGTTCTAAAGAACGCATTTTTTTTAATCTTTCGAATGAAATTAAAATGGAGACGATACGACAATTATTTCGCTAGATAGAGTCAATTTTGTGCCCAAAAATTGAAGTTCGAATAAAAAACGAACCGACACTTTTTAGAGGGTGGGTCTAATTTTCGTCAATAGCCCGCGGGATAAGCTTCAAAATCATAAATTTTCTTGCAATTCGATAAAGAAATGAGCGAGTTTCGACCGGGTATAGGATTCGGCTTAGAGAAATAATATATGGAGATAGAAGATCTACTTATATTAAAAACTGAGTATCTTTCTAACTATCTTTCTTTCTATCTTTCTAACTATCTTTCTATGTCACGCTTCTTTCTCCTGAACGCCAATGACCTGAAAGTCGAACCAGGTACCGATAGATAGGTAATTTTTCAGGCTTCATTAGTTTCAATTGATATAATTATACGATTTTAATTAGCGAAGATATCAATTAATAAGTAGTCAAGTTTGAAGCGATTAAGGCAGGAATTCAAGTGAAACACGGACGATCGCAACTCACCAATGCAATCGCAAATTTCCAATTTTGGATTCAAGTGAAACGTTACAATCGCTACAAGATGTGATTCTATCGTAATTCGACTTCCAGTAGCGATTGCAATTTTGGTCTATTGCGATCGCCTCGAAGCGATTGCAATGGTGTTTCACTTGAATTCGGCCCTACATGTTGTGCTGTGCCTACGAAGATCGCGTTCGGCTTTACACCAGCCTGTAATTTTCCCTCAAAAAGCGAGGGACAGGGCAAGGAATTTCGCCGCCAGATGTCGCGTTAACCGGGGCAAACAAAGCGCTTTTATAATGAAACCCTACGGGATTTTGAGTGTCGGACTTGGTAGATTTTTCACAAATTATGGGCATTTTTTTTCAAAATTTCAATTCACTAGCATTGTAACAACTCAGGTTGATCTCCAAAAGCTACTGAAAAGAAATTTTTTTGCTTGGAAATTAAATTAACGCTAGATGAACACGACTCTGTCAGTAATTGCGCTTCAGATTAAAAAATGAACAAGTTACTTTTGAAAAAGCAAAAAAATATATCTTTTTTTTATTACAACATTTTTTCTAGGATTTTCAATCCTATGTGAAGTTATCAGCTGCCACTTAGCTGTTTCTGCGTTTTGCTAAATGCATTTTAAAACTTTAGGACGCAATAAAAATACTTTAAAAACTAATAATGCATCACAAAAAAATATTATTTTCCTATACATATACATGAGTGCAGCAGCAAACAAGTCTTTTGCACTTTCACCCCATGATTTTTTTTTTTAAAGTAAGTTATTTTTAAAAAATTATATTAATTTAATACCTTTTTTAATATTTTTAACTTTATTTTTAAAAAGAATTATGAATTTAAATTTAAAAAATGGAAAAAACATTTTATTCAGAGAAATAAACTTGTTAAATAAAAAAATAAACGAAAATTAAAGAATAATGAAAATGAAAAAAATAAATAAATAAAGATTTAAAAAATCATTAATTTTTAACTCTGAAATATGGGGGGAAGGGGGGCACTAAGGATGGATCCTTTACTTTTGAAAGTCAGAGAGCAGTCATCCTCTTTAGCCCCTGTACGAGCCGCCTATGCTTCGAATGTTCCCCCCCCCCCCACCACCAAAAAAAACCCGAGACCCCACCAGAAAGTAAAAGAGAGAATCTTTAAAGCTTTTCCTCCTAACAGTTTAGGGGACGGCATTATTTCAACTTGGCCCATCCGCCATCCCTCAAGCACCTCCGTAAACGAGACTCCCTCAAAATGATATAAAAAATGAACAAACAATTAAAACTAATATTAGCCTGCCTAAAAAACAGCAATAACGCAATCGGCGCCAGGAACACTCCCCCCCCCCCCCGTTAGTACACCGAGTTAGTCCCACATTGAAATGGTTTCTTTCAAGGCCAAACATTTTTATATCGGAGCACACTATACTAGTAGGTGAATGAGGAGCAAAGTGAAATACAGGGGCAAAGTGAAATGGTGAAATATTTTCAGTTTGCAGCTCCACGTTTCAAGCAATATTTTAACTAAGTTCCTGAACATTTTGTTGATTCCTGTCAAGAACTAAATACTTCTGGAGATCAACGAAAAAACTATACAAGTGGTTTTTAGAATTTGATTCACTTATTGTAATATTCGGAGGTTTCGAAAAATATTTATTGTTATGGTAAAATTCTTGTACTTATAGTTTTAAGTGCAAATTAGGATCTACTTTTATCCATCAGTACTTATTTAGTTCATGTTGAGCATTTTTTGAATTTAAATGCTCAATGCAATTCGTCAAATGCTCGCTGGGCAAGGTGGATGGTACGAAGTGAAATAGCCCATTCAGTTTACTTATTCATTTATGTTTTTTTTTTTTTTTTTTTCACACTCATTGTTTTACACTAATCTATTATTTGCTTGATAAATATTTCATTTACATAAGATGTGTGAAAGTAAACATTATAAAATAACAAGAAACATATCGCTGTGGAAAATGACAAAATTTTAATCTCATGAATAAATTAAGAAAAAAAAGTGTGGCACTTAATATCTTAAACATAGCTTATATTTAAAAAGAGTGCAAGTTGCTCGGGATAAAAATCTTATGTGCTTCGCCCGTTGGCCCCGTTATCAATATTGTTGGTATTAGATAACGATAAAAATACCATCGAATGAATCGGAATGAATTTCATATCAGTTTCAGAGAAGCCTTATCATTCAAAATTCTCATTAAGATTATTATTAAAACAAGTTGCGTGGCCTGGCGTTGCACGGGCTACCTTAGAAATGAAAGCGATGTCAAGTGACACATCCGCTTTCGGCAGAGCAACAAACTCGCCGCCACGGCGGCTCGCTATGGCCAGCGCCCTCTACACACAGTGACAGTTGCCAAAACAATACTTTTAACAAACGCCATGTCTCGAGAAGAGCGAATTTGAAGATTTTTTTAAATTTCTTCCGAATTCCTTTATCAAACCTTATGTTAATTAAAACTAATGAGGCCTGAAAAATTACGATCGATCGGTGCCTGGTTCGACGTTCAGCTCATTGGCATTCAGGAGAAAGAAACAGGACATAGATACATAGAAAGATACTCAGTTTTCAAAAAAGTAGAGTACTGTTCATAGCAACCGTATACAACTATTCTCAGGAAATACTGGTTCGAATTAAAAATTCTTTTTGTGTTGAACAGCCCATTTTATCAGGAAGGCTTTAGGCTAACTAACATTGCACTATGTGTAAGGAGTTATTATTTTAGTTTAGAAATAATTCTGGTTGAAAAGCACGAGCGAATTAGTTTCCACTCTCCTCGAGAGATGGCATTCATTGGAAGTACTGTTTTGGCAACTGTGTGTAGAGGTCGCTGGCCGCAGCGAGTCGCCGTGGCGGTGAGTTTTAACGGACTCCGTAATAAATTAGTAATTATTGCAAAAGTTATAAAAACGCAAAAAACATTGCTGAAATTTTATTGAAAGTCACAAAAATTGTTGACGCCATCACTTTTGGGTGCGACCCCTGGGCCTTTTGGTAGTAAAATTTCTCTTTTTCCGAATTGAAAGTAACTCTCTCAAGGTCATACATATTGTTGTCAGAGCCATACTAAAAACACTAAGTTATGTTTTTCAGACAAAAATGTACGTTTCTGTGAAAAAATTTCTGAAATTGTTCAATTTTTCTACACAACACAACATCTTTCTGTATTGATAAAGGTGTTTCATGTAGCTCCAAAACAGGTGTAAGGGATACATACTTTTTGCCAAATTTGCACTTTAAAAACATTTTTAAAATCTGTCTTACACAAAAATGAATATTTTACTACAGTTAATCGATTTATCAATAACTTCAGTTAATAAGATAATAATCCGTCGTTTAGGGGGGTCAGAAATGAAGGATTCCTCCCTCGATTCTAGGAAATAAGTGTTTTTTTTTTTTCAGTTTGTATGGTTTTTTGTCGCTTTTCGATGTAATATGAATTGAGTATTTCGCCCCCTTTCCCATTTGAAAAAATTTGCTTTGTATCCATAATTTAAAAATTTTCTTGCTTTTTCTGTTTTAGAGAAAAAATAGAATTGAAATTATCTAAAAGTGCCTTTAAAAAAGTAAAAATTTTTTTAGTGAAAAGTGAAATGAGATTTCACGAATATACACGTCATCAATCAGCAATCAGTTTTTCTAAATCAGTAATTCACAACTAGTGGTCCAGTAAACCGCTGCCGGTCAGCACAAAAATTGACCGGTATCCATTATTTTTTCTAGTCTAAGCTTGAAAAAAATTCCTTACTCAGGTTTTTTGAAAGGTAAATTAACAAAATAATACTGATAATATCATAGACATCTTTTATGTAAATTTTGTATTCCATTTTTGTGACTTTCAATAAAATTTCAGCAATGTTTTTTGCGCATATATAACTTTTGCAATAATTACTAATTTTTTACGGAGTCCGTTAAAACTCACCGCCACGGCGGCTCACTGCGGCCAGCGACCTCTACACACAGTTGTCAAAACAATGCCTCCAATGAACGCCATCTCTCGAGGAGAATGGGAACTAATCCGCTCGTGCTTTTCGACCACTATTATTTCTAAACTAAGGCAGGGATTCAAGTGAAACAGGCCATCGCAAATTACAATCGCTACTGGAAATGAATTACATTAGAACGTTTCTTGATAAAAACATCGTGACGTCAGCGTGACGTTTGCCTATGAAAAACGAGCTAGATAAAACGTCACAGCCTACTTGGCGAATAAGAGGAGATCGCTGAGTGCTTGTGAGCTCTTATTGGCTCCACCCGTAGTGACGTCATGCCAAGTTAAGTTGATGATAATGTAATTCACTTCCAGTAGCGATTGCAATTCGAAGCGATCGCAGTGCTGTTTCACTTGAATCCCTGCCTAAAATAATAACTTCTTACATACAGTGCAATGTTATATAGTCTAAAGCCTTCCTGATTAAATGGGCTGTTCAACACAAAAAGAATTTTTAATTCGAACCAGTATTTCCTGAGAATAGTTGTATACGGTTGCTATGAACAGTACTCTACTTTTTTGAAAACTGATAATCTTTCTATGTGTCTATGTCCTGTTTCTTTCTCCTGAATGCCAATGAGCTGAACGTCGAACCAAGTACCGATCGATTGTAATTTTTCAGGCCTCATTAGTTTTAATTAACATAAGGTTTGATAAAGGAATTCGGAAGAAATTTAAAAAAAATCTTCAAATTCGCTCTTCTCGAGACATGGCGTTTATTAAAAGTATTGTTTTGGCAACTGTCACTGTGTGTAGAGGGCGCTGGCTATAGCGAGCCGCCGTGGCGGCGAGTTTGTTGCTCTGCCGAAAGCGGATGTGTCACTTGACATCGCTTTCATTTTTAAGGTAGCCCGTGCAACGCCAGGCCACGCAGCTTGTTTTAATAATAATCTTAATGAGAATTTTGAATGATAAGGCTTCTCTGAAACTGATATGAAATTTATTCCGATTCATTAGATGCTATTTTTATCTTTATCTAATACCAACAATATTGATAACGGGGCCAACGGGCAAAGCACATGAGATTTTTATTCCGAGCAACTTGCACTCTTTTTAAATATAAGCTAGTTTAAGGTATTAAGTGCCACACTTTTTTTTTCTTAATTTATTCATGAGATTAAAATTTTGTCATTTTCCACAGCGATATGTTTCTTGTTATTTTATAATGTTTACTTTCACACATCTTATGTAAATGAAATATTTATCAATCAAATAATAGAGTAATGTAAAACAATGAGTGTGAAAAAAAAAAAAAAAAAAAACATAAATGAATAAGTAAACAAAATGAGCTATTTCACTTTGCATCATCCACTTTGCCCACCCAACATCTTGACGAATTGCATTGAGCATTTAAATTCAAAAAATGCTTAACATGAACTAAATAAATACTACACTAGATATTAGTAGATCCTAATTAGCACTTAAAACGATAAATACAAGAATTTTAATGACAATAAATATTTTTCGAAACCTCCGAATATTACAATAAGTGAATCAAATTCTAAAAACCACTTGTATAGTTTTTTCGTCTATCTCCAGAAGTATTTAGTTCTTGACAGGAATCAACAAAATGTTCAGGAACTTAGTTAAAATATTGCTTGAAACGTGGCGCTGCAAACTGAAAATATTTCACCATTTCACTTTGCACCTGTATTTCACTTTGCTCCTCATTCACCTACTTGTATAGTGTGCCCCGATACAAAAATGTTTGGCCTTGAAAGAACTCATTTCAATGTGGGACTAACGGGGTGTACTAACGGGGGGGGGGGGAGTGTTCCTGGCGCCGATTGCGTTATTGCTGTTTTTTAGGCAAGCTAATATTAGTTTTAATTGTTTGTTCATTTTTTATATCATTTTGAGGGAGTCTCGTTTACGGAGCTGCTTGAGGGATGGCGGATGGGCCAAGGGGAAATAATGCCGTCCCCTAAACTGTTACGGGGAAAAGCTTTAAAAATTTTCTCTTTCACTTTCTGGTGGGGTCTCGGGCTTTTTTTTTGGGGGGGGGGGACATTCGAAGCATAGGCGGCTCGTACAGGGGATAAAGAGGATGACTGCTCTCTCACTTTCAAAAGTAAAGGATCCATCCTTAGTGCCCCCCCCCCCCCCCATATTTCAGAGTTAAAAATTATGATTTTTTAAATCTTTATTTATTTATTTTTTCATTTTCATTATTCTTTAATTTTCGTTTATTTTTTTATTTAACAAGTTTATTTCTCCGAATAAAATGTTTTTTCAATTTTTTAAATTTAAATTCATAATTCTTTTTAAAAAATAAAGTTAAAAATATTAAAAACGGTTTTTAATTAATATAACTTTTTAAAAATAACTTACTTTAAAAAAAAATCATGGGGTGAAAGTGCATAAGACTTGTTTGCTGCTGCACTCATGTATATGTATGGGAAAATAATATTTTTTTGTGATGCATTATTATAGTTTTTAAAGTATTTTTATTGCGTCCTTAAGTTTTAAAATGCATTTAGCAAAACGCAGAAACAGCTAAGTGGCAGCTGATAACTTCACATAGGATTGAAAATCCTAGAAAAAATGTTGTAATAAAAAAAAGATATATTTTTTTGCTTTTTCAAAAGTAACTTGTTCATTTTTTAATCTGAAGCGCAATTACTGACAGAGTCGTGTTCATCTAGCGTTAATTTAATTTCCAAGCAAAAAAATTTCTTTTCAGCAGCTTTTGGAGATCAACCTGAGTTGTTACAATGCTAGTGAGTTGAAATTTTGAAAAAAAATGCCCATAATTTTTGAAAAATCTACCAAGTCCGACACTCAAAATCCCGTAGAAATTTCATTATAAATGCGCTTTGAGCCGACAGATGGCGCGTTTACGGTACTAATTTTTTCATCCCCTTTTAGCTTCAGAAATTGGTCGAAAATTACAGGCTGGTGTAAAGCGGAGCGCCCATCCACGTAGGCTACGATATGAAATCCATTCTTACAAACCGTCGTTGCTATGAAACAGTATAATAACAATGATAATGAGAATTTTGAATGAAGGCTTAACTAAATCAAACACGAAACTCATAAGCGGACCACTTACGTAGAATTTTTATCGCTAGCTACTGGTAATATTTTGAAACATTCATTTGTTGAAGAGCCATCTACTTATATTAAAAACTGAGTATCAATGTCTGCTTTTTCTCCTTTGAGCGAGCTGAACTTACTGAAACTTTCCTCACCATCTTGAAGGCGTGAAGCATCTCAATAATTCGAATGATTTTTTTATATAGGAAAAAAGTAAAGGCGTGAAGCGCCTGTAAGCGAGCCGCCTTGGCGGGGAGTAGTTTCTTTAAATTTTTTTCTCACTACTTTCAGGGTACGAAGTGCCCGTGCAACGCCGGGCCACGTGCGTGGTATGTCTTGAAATCGAATGAACATTAAATTATATCAAATAAAACTTCAGAATGAGATAAAAGTTAGAGAGGGGGGACGTTATGCATCAGCATGCCGCAGGAAGCTAATCTAGCTGCCCTGGCAGCTAGTAGTTATTAAATATTTGTTTCAATTCATTATTTCGCACATGCATTTTTCCAGTTAAACTTGAATTTCAAGGTTTTTGTTTTGACAACACTTGATTCTCGTAACGTGAAAACTTGTATTTAAATAGGCAAAAGCTTCATTTTGAATTACATGATTTTTGTACATTACATGAAATCTTGAAAGCTCGGAACCTTTGATGCGCTTTGACGAATGTTACATGTTTTATGCCCAGCAAGCAAAATATCTTGCCTCAGGATTGCATAAAGGTTAACGCGTCGGCAAATATCACCTTGCCTAAATGCTGTCTGAATAATGTTATGTTACTCTCTAAGAGCTGTCAGCGACTTGCCCCAATGTTGACTGGCAAGGTGTATGCAGCCTAATATCAGTCGAGTTACAGGGTGGGCTCTGCCTTTGAAGCATCAAAATGCTGGCATAACAGTGTGAAATCAATCTGCATGCAAGAAGTGGTAGTTATTGTAATCCTGCATACATATTATCTTGACATTAAAATGGCAGGATACATTGATATAACAGTGTGAAATTAGTCTGTATGCAAGGTGCAATTGCTTGCAAGGTCTTTCTTTCTTTCTTTTTTTTTTTTTTGTGTGTTATTTTCGCTTCAAATTCACGAAGTAAATTTCATTCTCTAACTATTCGTTTTATTCTTCAAGCAAAATTTTTTTTATCTTAGAATTATTTTTTAGCTGACACATGATTGAAAAGTCACATAGAGATTTGCTTTCGTTCGATTTGCAATTTAATTGCGGATAATGAAAATTACTTCATTGATTTTAGATTAAACTTTACATGTTAAAATTCATACACTTCTTATATAGCGGCAAAAACATAGTTAGATTTTTTATTATTTATTTATTTTATTATTATTATTATTATTATTATTTTTTTGCTTAACAGAATGAGTCGCACTATTAAAAATACAATGCAATATTTTATTTATTTAAAAATGTATGCTTCTTTTCGAATTATTAATACATAAAATGCCTGGTTAAAATTATGGAGAAATATTAATAAATATCGCAGATAATGAACAAAAAATCTAAGTCCATTTCTGAGTGGATGTCAGCTTAAAAAATACACTTAGACAAAAAACTAATTTATTTTCAAGAATAACATAAATAGTTATTGAATAAAATTAAACTTACTAGCGAGCTTGAAGTCATTTTATGGTAAAACCGTGACTGCGTATAATCCCTTGTCTGCTTTGTTTAAGAACGAAAAACTTTATTTTTGCCAATTTCTGCCATTGATCGCGATATTTATTGTGCATAGCACTTGTTAAATAAAGGCAGTTAAGAATGATTCAAATAATTTCTAACACAATCATATTCCACGCTTAAGCAAACAGATTTTTAACGAAGCCAAACTGCGTATCATACCACGTGCAAGCTAACTCGCTCTCATGTTCTTGATAACGCCGAAGAAAAAAACCCACGATACAAGAAACTAGGAATGCTGGGAATAAAAGTGCGCATGCGTGACTTTCAACAAAGATCCAGGTGGGTCGGGAGCGTGGGTCTTTGTTTGCTAATGACCCTGACGGCAACAGCATGAAACCAGTGTTTCTCAATTGCTCCTTTTGAATCCTGACGCTGACAACATGTATTCAGTCTTAATATTGCAGGAGGAAATCAGTATGGACATTGAAAGATGAATATAATCTTGCATACGTGCTGTTTTTGCAATATTTACTTTTTAATCTTTATACAGTCTGTATGCAGTAATTTAAATTTAATACTGACGCCATCAGTACATTATCAAGATCTGTCAAGGCTGATGCAAGAAATTTTGCTTGTAGGGATGGTGACGTAAATCTCAAGAAGTAGACTAAAAGGTAAGCTACATTTTTCTTCATTTTTACCCGACTACGGCAAAGCCTAAAGGAAGGGTTATGTTTTTAGCAGTCTGGCTATGTTTGTGATTAAGGATGTTCCACCGTAGCTCCTAAACTATTCATTCGATTTTGATGAATAAGGTGCCAAACGATTCGTTTTCGAGTCTCGAGTGTCATAGGCTACTTTTTACTAGAATTTAACAAGAGGAAAAATCGATTATTCCTAGACAAGCACCGATTTTAACCGATATTTTCGTAGCTAAGTGTGTTTTAGTTCAAACAAAAATCGCAATCAACAATGAATTTCCAGTTTAAGGCTGACCTAGATTTTAGCATGAAATTAGTTTAAAAGGCCAAGTTTACGTCGCATTAAGTAAGGTAAGGACATTGGAGGGTGTTTTTTATAAGCGATCTGGACCCACGGAAACTTTTAAGCAACCCTCATGATTCAGCGTCTTTGATGGAATTGGAAAGGCCGAGAAGTTTTGACAGTGCTCAATAAGAATTACCCAAATTACTTTTCATACTTTTTTGTTATGTACATTTAATTTTGTAATGCATATTCATTTGCTAATATACAGTGGAGTAAAATAAAAAAGTTTTAAAAACCTGTAACCCGACTACAAAAAAGCTCTAAAAAGTAAGAAATAATAACAAGTTTAAAAAACTATAACCCGACTACAAAAAAAAAAAAAAAAAAGCACTGAAAGGTAAGAAACAAGGTAGGTGCTATTTAATATCATCGTCTTCTCTACTAATAATAAAGCTGAAGGTGGTTCTGTCTGTCCTTCTTTCTTTCTGTCTGTCTGTCTGTTACGCGCGTAGCGCCAAAACCGTTCGGTCGATTTTCATGCCACTTGGCACAAAATTAGTTTGTAGCATGTAGTTTTGCACCTCGAAGCGATTTTTCGAAAATTCCATTTCGTTCTTTTTCTATTCGAATTCTTAGCGGAAATTCGATAAAATAGGGAAGAAATATTTCACACACATTTTCAAGTCTTATGTCATTCGAAAGCTTGGAATTTTCTGCACAAAATGAAGTTTTTTCGAAGTTTCTACGATCATCAGGAGAGCTGTAACAACTGTTTTTAGAATCCCGAAATTCAAGGCTTACCTTCAGTAAAGCAAGCCAAACGATTCTAAAATGGTTCAGCTCGATAATAAAATTTGTTTGAAAAGAGAGATGAAAAGAATTATTTTATCAACGGAAATCAACTTTTCATGTTGTTACTATGGTTACGTGTTCATACTTATTTTTGTTTCGTTCTTTTTCCAGGGTTGCCAGACGTAGTATTTTTGATTCTACGGTAGTATTTTTTCGGCCCAAATAAGGAGCGTAGTATTTTTCTGGCAACCCTGTTTCCAATATACTAATGACTTAATTAAAAGATTTGGCGGATTTTTTTTTTCATTTTCATAGATTTCGCATTTCAGCAACATTGATTTTGGCAACGTTTGGAAACAGTAGTATTTTGTAATATTTTTTTAGAGGAGGTATAGTATTTTTTGTTCCAATTCTCTGGCAACCCTGTCTTTTTCCCGGTGAAGATGCTTTGGGACCCTGCTTGGCGCGTTTTCAAAAAGTCAACTACGCAAAATAGCTAGGGTTACCACGCTTGGCGCGCCTATCGTTCATTTAGCGAGAAAAGGGTACCTAAAGCACAGATTAACGAAATATTGTATCAATTTCGATATTGCATCGTTTTTTTAAAGTGTTTCGTTTCGGAAAATGTATTGTTTTGTTTTTTAAGCTGGGAAAGAAAACTTTCTTCTTCTTTTAAACTTTGGTAAGATTTCTGTTGGTTCCTGTTATCAACAAAATTGTTCTTATTTTCTCTTTTGGCTTATTTTTGTCCATCTCCCTTGGGGTTGCATTCGAATGTTCCAAGGGGGTGTTTTACCCCATTTATCGGGTAAATCAGTGTTTTCAATGCAAGGTGATATGAATTGGTTAACAAAAGTGATATGAATTGGCGCGACCACTTGGCGATATATCGCCAAGCTTTTGATCGCCAAATATTTGACGCCAAATTGGCGAATTTTTTTTTTTTTTTTTTTTTTTATTTGGGTTCAATTTGGCGCTGTTGGCGATATTTTGCGAAAAATCCACTGAATGATGTTAAAAACGACGATCTTTAGGAGATTAATCATTGTAAAATATTTTTTTGCATTGTTTCGTAGCAAACTAGGGCTACAAATGTTTGAATTGTTATCTTGCTCACTCCAAGCACTATTTTAGCACTTAAGGCATCTACTAAGAAATTTACACGTAAAATTAAGTAGTGTGGGGTCCATATCAGATCTTTATATCACTTTGAAGGAATTATAGTTGAATAAAACTAAAATAGAGCATTTTTTCTGATATATCAATTATTTTACAAATGAACTTTTAATTTTATACCACGGGCAAAGCCGTGCGGGTACCGCTAGTATTAAATAAAACAAGACGTTTGATATCTTAGCTATATCTGTTTATTTAGTTCTACGACTTGAACCCTCTGCGAGTTCCACATTAACAACGTAATTCAATTCAAATGCTGTAGTCGTGCGTTGTCAACTACAGAAAGCAAGCATTTAAACTTGATACACAAGCAAACATATTAGTTTGATCTATATATATATATATATATATATATATATATATATATATATATATATATATAATATATATATATATATATATATACAAGAATGGTAAATTAGGTTATAATGTTATTCTACCAAATTGTTTTTCTGTAGTTGACAACGCACTACTACAGCATTTAAATTGAATTACGTTGTTAATGTGGAACTTGCAGAGGGTTCAAGTCGTAGAACTAAATAAACAGATATAGCTAAGATATCAAACGTCTTGTTTTATTTAAGGCTACAGTGGACAAATAAAATTGATTTTTTTCAATTATTGATTTATGTGTTTAAAACTTTGTGTGCTTGTATTATTGTATATTTACGACATCTAAAAGCATAAACAACACAAATTAGTGCAAAAAAATTAATACTTTTTTTCAAATTTCAAATTTAAATATTTTTTTAACAAAATTTCAAAATGTTCCAGGCGTCGCAATTTTTTTTCAAACTTGGAATTTCCACTTAATTTCCAATCATTAGGCATGATGGCACAAAACAATGCATTATATGCAATGTTTTATGAGATAGTTTATAAAAGATGGCTGAAAATAAAAATCTTCAGTTAAAAAAATCGTATAAATATTCATTTTCAGCCATCTTTTATAAACTATCACATGAAACATTGCATGTAATGCATTGTTTTATGCAGTCATGCCTAATGATTGGAAATTAAGTGGAAATTCAAAGTTTGAAAAAAAAATGCGACGCCTGGAACATTTTGAAATTTTGTTAAAAAAATATTTAAATTTGAAATTTGAAAAAAAAAAAAATATTCATTGTTTTTGCACTAATTTGTGTTGTTTATGCTTTTAGATGTCGTAAATATACAATAATACAAGCACACAAAGTTTTAGACATGTAAAACAATAATTGAAAAAAATCCATTTTATTTGTCCACTGTAGCCTTAATAAGACGATGATATTAAATAGCACCTACCTTGTTTCTTACCTTTCAGTGCTTTTTTTTTTTTTTTTTTTTTGTAGTCGGGTTATAGTTTTTTAAACTTGTTATTATTGAATCTTATTATGCTAGAATTACATATTGATTTTGTTTTGCTGAATAAAATGTTTTATTTCTTTGGTTTTAATAAGTGATGAAGTTCAACATTATTAAAACCTAAAATTGCAAAATAATTGTATAAATATGTAACTCTTTTTTCAAAACATGCAAAATTTTCATCCTTTGATGGCTAAGTAGCTGTCATGAGAAAAGCTGCTTAGCATCAGAAGCTCAAAACATTTTTTTCACTGAAAAAGATTTACCTTTTGACTCTAAATCATGTTATATGCAGTATTTTGCAATTTTGTGTAAAAAAATTTAGTATTTTTTTCCAATTTAGTGAAAAGCTTCAATATTCCAATTACAATTTTTCTGCAATTTATTAACATCACCAAAATACTGGTGCATGCTGCCAGGCCCATTATTTTGTTAATTTTCCAGAGGGCTCTGAAGAACTCAATGCAAATTATGTAACAAAATTTTTTTTTTTTTTTCAATTAAAAAGAAATAATGAAAAAAAAAACGTGACAATTTCTCAAAGCCTGAGGGGCAATTATCCTTCATGAGCTCTCCAAATGATGGGCTAGCATGCAGCCCTCCATTGATCTCCTCTTACATGTGCGTTCCTTTGCTGAAAAAGGTTATGCACCCCTACAAAATATGTGTGTGTGTATATATATAGATATATATAGATATATATGAATGAGTGACAACACTCAAGAGAGCGCGTGCAACGCCGCCCTCTAGCGAACATGAGGGTCTAGCACCGACAGTATGTAAAGGGCTCTCTTCGGTGCGTGTTCCTCGACGCGCAAGCGTACGCCACTGTGCTGTATTCCGTTTTCGCACGAATTGGGGGTGGGCCTAGGAGGCGTAGACCCACCCACTGGGCTGTCGGGAGGGTAATTAGGTTAGGAGATGCGCTCTTTCCCTAACATCGCAGGAAAAATTGGCGGATTGGTGAGTTTAATAATTTGAGTTGGCTTTTCATCAAGGGTTGCTCTCACTTTTTTTGCCTTATGGAGGAAAATCTCAGATCTTTCACGCCACAGGCGTCAAGATTTTTCCTAGTTATTATAGCAACCTCTGGCTTACGGAATACGCCAATGTTACTTCTTCGCCAATTTTGCACGTGTTGTTGAGTTAGCGCTGATTAACGCTAAGCTAGGCCTTGTTGTGAAAATAATATTTTTCATCAACGTCGATGGATTCTATGGTGAGATACGTCTCGTAAGTAAAATTTCAGCAGTTCATTTTTAATTGTAGATTTAATATGTGACTTGAAAAATTAGATTTTAATACTGTTCCAGTATCCAACTTCGTGAAGTGATTTTCTCGATCTTCTGATGTTAAGGTTATTTGTTTATAAAATTAAATAATAAATTTCCGGCGTTCAGTACAATGTGCAGGTTGATTGCCAAGTTTTTTTACTATTAGTAGTTTTGGTTAAACAGAACAACGACACAATTATCTGCAATGTATTTTCCATGGAAAAAACACCTTTTGTGGATCCTACAGCCAAATAAAGTTAAATTATTGTATTGGGCAAATCTTTTTCATATGTAAAGGTTTTTGTTCAGAAACGTTATTCGATAAAGCATGAAATGTTTGAATTTTAGGTTCTACTACAGAAGATGAGTTTTCGAGTATCTTTTGTGAGCGTATTCTTTGCAGCAAAACTCCTTAGGAAAATTATGAATTTATATATATCCTGAGTTTATTTATTTCCAATATCTGAAAGCCAAACTCTCTACTTCCTTGTATTTTGCGCTAATTTCAAAATTGTCTCTTCCTAATGTAGAGCCAAGATACTTTACCATATCAGCGTTGGAAATAAGCAGTCGTTAGTCGTATTTTGAGACCTAAAAATTGAAATAAACAGCTAGATTTCCGTACGTAACACCATATGTGATGCATAAAGTAATGGATTGCATTAAAGCTCTTTCTTCCCGACTTATTGTTACTATGATGTAAAGCTTAATGTTTAAAAGAACTAAAAATGCAAATTTTGTCTTTGAACAGTTAAGTTCTGCAATACTGTCGGCCCCGCTTAATTGGGTAACGGATAAATGAATACCACGCTTATATGAATAAAACATCACGGAATTGAATATCTCCCTGTGCCATAGACGCAACGCTAAAGGTCCCAGCTTTATCGAATAATATTTCTTGGAAACGACGGCGGGGAGCCGACACTATATATTTTAGAGCTTTTTCATCAAACTACAATGTGCAGCCTATATCAATTCAACCCCTCTTTAGTTTTGCAGTCCTGGAGTTTCATGTTAAACGAACTAGACAACTCAAGAGTTGCAGGGTGGTTAGTTTAAATTTTCTTATATTTGTTTGGATTGGAAGTTATTATTTGTTACTTTTGATTGCCATAGCAGCCAACTTTCTCGATTTGCTCGGAACACTTCAAACTGAGGTATATTCTCCCTAATAAAGCATTCATCTCTTGAATTTTCGTCAGAACTGAAAGTTCCCTGGAAGGACGATTTATATGTAATTAGAAATTTGCAAAAAATTGCTGAAGATAATCCAGATCTCTAAAACGAAACCTGGCTATACACGAGTTTGAAAAAGTCTTGTCACTGACGCACTTATTTTTGAATTCTTTTCAAATTTATTTCCCAAATAGTATGAAGTATTTTCGATTTTTGTCAAAATCAATGTCAGAAATAAGAATTTCAACCTAGGTGTCAAGATGATACCTAGGTTGTTGTATCTGTTTTCTATGTACCTAAATGAATGACCTGTGCCATTTTTAGTGAAATAAATTTATGTTTATATTAATGTAAAACTAGGGTCCTTGTGCCAGTAGTGGACACCATTAAGAATTTCTGAACTTTAAAAAATTATAAATACGCAAGTTTTAATGATTACAACTGTAAAAAAATACCACACTACTTCTGAAACATCTGTTAGCATGAGATATATCTCATTATGCATTATCCTTATACTAAGCTACAAAAAATAAATAAAAATGAAATTGTCAGAAAAATTTCAGTAGTGGACACTGAAAAATCAGTATGGACACCCAGTAGTGGACACTTATGGTATTCCAGAGTTTATTTTGAATCAGATAGATATATACAGAAAACTAATATAAAATTACAAGAAAATTAAATCAAAATGTATAAAGTACAGTTTTACCTTTAGGGCTTAGAAGTTGATTTCCTAAAAAATGATCTTGATGAGTGACAAAATGCCCTTAAAAAACATACAAAAATGCCCTTAAAATATAAAAAAAATCAAAATACGAAAAATCTTAATAATATAAATGTCATCAAAGTCCAGACTTTAGTTATCTTCATCATCACTACTCAATGTGGCACAGTTATGACAAAAAAAAGACACTTCATCCATATCATCTTCATCTAATCCAAAAGCTTCAACGTGAGTTTTGGGTATGCATTTAAAATGGTATTTATCATCACACTTATCACATGCAATCCATGTACGACGCAGCTTCCTTTTCTTCTCATCAATGAAACTACTGTTACATTTCTTGCAAATCCAATCTTGATGTGTAACTTTTGCTTCACATCTTTTCTTAGTTTTAGTTTTCTTTTTTTCTTCACAAGAGGTGAAATATTGCTTCCACTTTTCAGAAGATACCACTGCAGGAAAGATTTTTCTTTTTCGAGAGAATGTAGTTTTTTTTGAGGAGTTTTTGGCCAAAAGAGACAATTCTTGAATGGACTGCTTATGGTTCCCATCTTTTTTGAAGGATATGGTGATGTGGAAGATGTAGATGGTTGTGGACTCTTTGGAAGCGTAGTTGTTAGAGGCAAAATTTCTTCTTCTTCTGCCTCTTCATTCAATTCTTCTGGTAAATTTTGAATTTCAGAGATTACTGATGGTTGGTTTAAGGAATTTTCTTCTATCTCTTTCCTCTCGGACTTCTTAAATTCTCTCCACACATAAAAAAGATCTTTTGATGACTCTGGACCTGTCCATTCTTCTTCATCTTTTATGTTTTTAAATAGCAATAATTTATTATCCTCAATTTTGGACTCTAAAATATCTAAAAATGGCCTGTCAGTGATATTTATAAATGGAGTTGTTTTTAAAGGATTGTCAACGACTCGGCTTTTCAGGCATTTATCAAAGTCTACATTAGTAACACAAAATGGATAAATTCCAGTTGCACGAAATCCATTTTTAATTATCTCTGCAGTTGCTCGTTTCTTCAGAACTTCATTCAATATTGGTGAAAAGGTTTTTCGAGTTACTTGTTCTGGATAATTATCAAACCTCCATTGTTGAACAGTCTCTTTCCACCCATCTTTTAGTGGCTTAAAAACACTGACATCGGCAGGTTGCAACATGTGTGTACTGTTAGGATGAAGTGCCACTAAAACTATTCCAAACTGGCTACATAAATTACTGGTTTCAATTGTTAAATGTGAGCGATGTCCATCTATGAAGAGCACCACAGGTTTCTCTAATCCTTTCTTGTCTAAAAAAGGTATGAAGTGATTTGAGATAAATTCGAAAAAAACTTCACTATTTATCCATCCATTTTCAGAGAGGCCAACAGCCCACCCTTCCGGAATAGAATCTGCAACGTCTCGAGGTAACCGTTTGTATGGGAAAATCACCATAGGTGGGACTGTTTCTCCACTAGCAGAAAAACAACCCATAACAGTTATTTGTTCCTTGTTATTATTTGGAACTTCACAATAAAAATCTCCCCTAGAACGTGGACCTAGAACTTTTTTACTTTTGGGACAAAGCATAAAACCTGATTCATCTGCGTTGAATACACGGTCAGCATGATTCAATACATCTCTTATTCCATCTTCCTCAAACATTGCATCTACTTCATTAAACCATTTTAAAATACCTTCTTTAGTGACTGACGCACGTGCAGATGTTAGGCATTCTGCATGCTTCACAGATATTTTTGGATGCCTTTTTAACATTGCCTTAAACCGTGTTTGACCAGGCATATTATCCTTAAAAGGATTTGTTCTTCCATCTTTATCTAAAATATGCTTTACAGCTGTGCACAACATATTTTTGGTAACTGGAAATCCCTTCCTGGCTAACCCTAAAATCCATGTTTCTAACAGTGTTTCCTCTGCTGTTGTTAAAACTGTGCAAGGACCCATTCTGCGATTTTCTGAAACTGCTCCCATCAACTTTCGAATGAGAGTAGCTCTAGGGACATTAAAAACATGTGCAGCTGCTTTTTTGCTCATTCCATTCCTAACTGCATCTATTGCTTTCCTCATTGCTTCTTCTGGATACTGAAATAGAACTCTCTTTTTAACTTTACTCATTGCGGAGTTCTGTAAAAGAGAATAATAGTTACTTTATCATAAGTGAAAAAGGTGTTTTATTATATAAAATTTTAATTCACATTTTAACACTTCATTAAAAAGTGTTCATTGGAGCCTGAGAAACAAAATTTCCTGCAGTATAGTAAACCTGCCCTCCTGCTATAGTAAAAAATGCCACATTAGGATGTTTGATGATTATGTATCTACATCATAAAAACAAAATTAGGCCTTTAAAATTGGCATTCTATATGACCCACACATTATATAGCGTTCTGAAAACTCTTATCCCTTATAATTATTATCTTTTTAAAACTTTATACTGACTTCTGGTTTCCAATAATAATACTAAGTTACAAGAATTTCTAGTTTTTGTTCTGATTTCATACTTTTCCGTGCTCTGAAGTTTTAAAGCCCTGTTCCTATATTTTGATTTGGCTTTCCATACATTTTACCCACTTACTTTTTTCCAGATTCGTTAATTAATTCCTTTATTTTATTTACACATTTGAAATTTCAGTTCTGTTGAATAAAAATGTGGATGTCCACTTTAAGAATAGCATGTTTCAATATTCGGCACTTGGGTGTCCACTTCTAGAAATATGAATTTTAGTAGTGGTCACCATAGTGTCCATCACTGAAAATTTTAAGAATATTCTATACTGGAAGTGGACACCCCCCACCAAAATTTATTTACTTTAAATTTAAATGAAATAGACAGATATACAGCAATTTTAGTCATTATTAAATTCAAATGTTCCAACAAAAAGAGTCTTTTACCTGAAAATTTGATTGATGTTACCAGATAAAAATTTTCCTTCTCTTGTCCTCATCAACTGAAAAATGTGCTTTTTGCAAAGCATGAGTCATTCAATTTAAAGTTCTGTTGCCAGATAAAAAAGAACTGTTAAACAATGATAGATCACAATACAAGTAAGAAATCTGGAATGCATTTCAAGAAAACACAACAAGAAATACTATTGGATAGTGCAAATATAAACAATTATTGACTGAGGGTGTCCACTACTGGATAGGTGTCCATTACTAGCACAGGGACCCTATATACTGAAAAGAAATACTGCATGTTGTCGATGACATATATGAAAAGATACACAAAGAAAGATTTTTAAAAGACATATTTTTTTGCATTTGAATGTTTCTTTTTTACGAATTTAACCTTCAGGTCACAGCCACGATTAGTCAAAAAAAAAGTTTTAATGTTATACAAAACTTTAGGCATTAAATTTGGTGCCTAGGTTTTGAATTGTAGGCATCAAAGTAACATTGTTGGTTGCAAAATGTGACTTAACGTCTGCTTATTTCTAAAACTGATCTGATTGCTCTAAACTTTTACCTGCTGCTAGGATTGTTTATGGTCAGTTGTGAGAGAAAATGAATTGATGTTTCGTTTTAAAGATTTTCTTTAACCTAAATATTTTTTTTTAATTTTAAGCAAGTAAAATAATAGCAGGGGTTGGAATTAAAATGTAAAAAGTAATTATTGGCACCTAGATTTTTTAGTTGCCTGTGCTGAAATATTCTGCTTGGGCGTGATTTAAAATAATCGAATAGCTTAAGCAATTTTTCTGTGGAACAATGCAAACTACTGTTGGATATTTTTTCCAGGGACCTTCATTGCATTTGAACATGCCTGAAATCTATACTGACTTTATTAAAAAATTGGGTCATGGGGACAAGAGAGATAAAGAATGTATGGAGGTTTTGTTTAGTTTTTCTTTGGGTTCGTTTATTTGATGTGTTGGTTTGCATTTTGGTGTTTCATTTTAATTAAAATTCTCCTTCCTTATCAGTTCTAGAAAATAAAATAATATCGAACTAAGTAGAAATGCTACCGTGGTGCATTTTCTTAATCCAGCTGTTGCCCCCTTTTTGAAATGAAACGGTGATCGACGCCTTTCAAGATTGGACAGTAGTAAAAGTGAGGACTTGTTATCAATTTTAAAATTTTAGTTGTAAGTTTTGACTATAAATACTATTTATTTTGAATCCTTTATTTTAAAAAACATTTTTTAAAGCCTCTTGTTAAATGATTGTTTTAGTATTTCAGAATAAATTTTAGAAAAATGTTGGATTCTATGACATATGAACTATTTTTCATTCGGGGGAGTGAGGGGGGTTATACCCTGATTAAAAAAATTCAACAAAAAATTATCACAGGTATAAATATTTCATTTTGATAAAAGGAAAAATAAATTTATTACTTTCAATGCTGGATGATCTGGAACCTTTCTTACCCTAACATGTGGTGTACCTGTGTGGCAGTTCACAGTTAATTGATTTATTATAGTTAAGCTCAACTGCAATATTAATCTTGAATAAATTGAAACTTGTTAAAGTAATACTTAAAGGCTCTAAATTGTTTTTTAATTATAATAGATCTAAGTTTTTAGTGTAATGCATTTACACATGCATAAGCAATAATAAAATAATTACAAATAAGGTATGCTCAACTTTACTAATTTAACTGTGACCATGAGCTAAATATAGTTTAAGTATTTAAAAATATAAATTTTCGTGATAAAAAAATATATGGCAGATAATGTTTATATTTATTTGCTGTAACTTCATGAATTGTAATGGTACATTTCTTAACAATAGTTATTTTGAATAAAATGTGAACAAAACATTTTTTATACTCATAATTTAATTTTTGACAAGTTAGCTGTAAACATACAAAATATGTTTTCTTTTTCCTTTCTGGTGTATTTTGTTTTAAACCTGAAATTTAACATAGATAGTTTGTAATAAACCTTAGTTGAGTTTTAACAAGATAGTTTAATTGTGCCAGACCCTGTGACACTAAAATGGCAGTTAATTTGTTTTAAACGTTTATGAGAAATTAACATAGTGATTTTTTTTTCTGATTATTGTTTCATATATAAATGAATGGGGGTGATTTCAGTGTATTTGTTATAAGAGTTAAGAAAAATTGAGAAACAAGATTTAAATTTCAACATCTGAGTGCTTTCTCTTACCTTAAACTTATTTTGAATGTGATAATGTTCGAGTAGTTGTATGAAATTTTAACCATGGTACTCTGCTATAGGTCCCAGGTGACTGACTGAAATCTTCATGCTGTTGGTGGTTTCAGTTATGGGAATTTTCCACATCCTTTTGAAGAGTTCAGGACCCAATGAAAATGAAAGGACATTCGAGTTGTTAGCAACGGTGAACTGTATGTTTACTATTCGGTTGCCGATTATAAAAGTATGTAAATTTATAATATAGTGGTTTATTTTACTTCTTTTTCCTAATAAGAAAGTATCTTTTTCTGAAATTTGAATTGTACCAATCAAATTTAATTTGTCTTAAGAATTCATTAAACATGAGATCATTATGTTTTTTAAGTGGATTAATTAAAAAAAGCCAATACAGTTAATTCCGGATTGTCTGCTTGTTTTTCACACTTTTGTTTTCTTTCTTTTACAGTGATGATTTACTGAATGCAGAAAAATGCGTGTGTGTTATTGGTAGTTTTCAGTTTTTAAAGATTTATTACATTTAATATTGTCATTTTTAGTGATAATTTAAATGTATGTTAACTTGTATGTGTTGTTGACTTGTTTTAGCTATTGCTTACGCTAGTATCGTTTTTCACCTATTTTTATGATCATCCACGGTTACTGTGCTACCCTATTCCACGAATAATCTGGAGTCCTCTGCCCTTCCACGCGTAAAACATAGAGTATATCAAAGAGTAATTTGTTATTAGAAACTGTGATTTCCTGGCTAAACTCATTTTCACATTAATTTTATTCATGGAGTTTTATATATTTAATTTTAAGTGCTTGGGTCTAAATGTTCAATATTTTGATATATATCCGATATTTTTAGGTCATTTAATAGTAACTGCATTGTTGGAAAGTAGTGACATTCGTCTAATATTACTAAGATTTGTAGACTCAAAAATAAATGTTTCTTTCATTGTTTATTTACATACAATCATAAGTGAAACATGAAAATTCAATGATGTAAAAATAAAATTTAAAGGAACTAATATTGATCTTGGATATTGACTATTACATTCAAGTGGCTCTATTAAGCCTATTACATACGTCTGTGTGTGCAGTAAAAACCACAATTAAAGCACAAAAACATAAAATTTAACACTATCTGTTGCATGAAAATGCTTGTTTATTGATTGTTGTAATATGTATTGTTTATGTGCATTTTAGAATTAAAATTTTGCTTTAAATGTTTATAAATTTTAATTGAGTTTCTTTAAAATTTGCTGCTTTGCTTCTTTCTCTTCACTGTGGTTCAAAGTAGAAGGCGTCAAATTTGTTATCTAAAGTTGGAAATTTAGGCTTCGAATCAAAATTGTTTGTCGCAGAATGTGACTCACAGCTGCCTATTTCTAACACTGGATGTAGCATTGTTGTATTAAGGTTGATAAAATTTATCAGCTTTGCCTAATTCTGATGTAAGTAAACTTAAAATTTGGATATAGAATGTATTATTAGTTATTATATGTATATTAAATAGTCTAATAATGTGTACTTAAGAGCAGATGTGTATGAAATTTCTATTTAAAGTATTATACTGTGATTATTGTAATTTATTCACTTGCTGGACAATAACTTTTTCAGGTTTACAGTTTGTATCTGCTACTGCGTGGAGGTTCAGATTAAAAATTATCCATGTAAAGTGACTTTCCTGAATGGTATGCCACTATTGTTTTGACTTTTGTTTAACATTAGCATTACGTAGTGGCATACTTTTCGGGTACCCATGTTCATCTTATCGCTTCAACAGGATTTTGAAGATTGTGGCTCCCCGGCTCCAAAGGGTTCGAGAGAAAATTTTAACCCTGTCCTCTAAACTTGACGAGACTAATGGTACAACATGTGTACCGCCCAGCTCCTAAAGGTTAAGGAACAAATTCATAATTTTTGAAAAGGGGTAAGAGCGCTTCGTCGGTTAAGTCTATTAAAGATGAAAAGTCTTGCTCACAAGTGTTTGAAAAGCGTGTTGTGGGGTACCATCTTTCTCTGGAGTACTCGCCTGTGTACTTTTCTCCAACCCCTTTCTCGTCTTAGGATTGCACCAACAGCACAGAGTATCTGGATGACTCCACTGTATTCAAGGGGAAATTCTCTGAAAGAGATTTTCTCAGAAAATAATTAACTGACCGAAGAACTTTGGCGGAAAATTCTAATGATGAATAAAAGAATGTTGATAGCGAAAAAGTGACTTGGATAGAAAGTAGCAGCTGACTAATAGGGATTATGACAAATGTGTGTCAGGCTGGAGGTATCTAAGGCCCATTGAAATTAGTTATTGGGTCAACTATTGGAACAATAAATGTTGACTTACCGGCAGGGCTACCGAGGCAAGATCATAGTTTCCGACTCAGGTAGTTGAGTTTCTGGAGTGTAACTTTGTATATAATGACTTTATCGATTCCTGAATGAGTGCACTATATTGAATATTAAATATTTAATTATGTTGTGGTCTTAAGTATATACTCAAAATAAGTACGCTGCATCAAGCATCTGCAACATTAAAATCCTGCAATGTAGATATTTACTGTTATATGTATTTTTTAATGGTTGATTTGATAGTGCCAGTTGAATATGCACTGAATATTTCGCTACAGGAAAATTTAGTGCCTATAAAATAATATCCTGTTTTATTTAATAGTTTTAAGGCATTGTATTATTGTTCGGTTTAGGAAAATTCAATGTTCTCTGCTATAGTTTGTTTCAAGTTTGGAGAGAAATCTATTATATTTAAAAGAAATTGATAATAAAGGAATTGCAACCTGTGTTTGTGTTTTCTGTGTTCATGTTTAGTATCGCAAATGAGACATTTGAAAAATCTCTTAAAAATTAATATATTCATATATGTGTGACTTAAATTAAATTACCCTAAATTGTCAAAAAAACACACATCAACACTTTAAAGAATCAAATCGGTAAATGAAAAATATATCTTTCAATGCCCACAACTAGCAGTTAGTTACAAGTATTATTTATTTTTAAAATATGGAACAGAAAATTGTTAATTTACACTCACAAGTAATAAATTACAGAAATAAATTAGAATAAGTACCAATAGGATTTTTAATATCCTCTCTTTTTGTATTACTCTTTGTTAAAAAAAACATTATTGCAATTAATCATTTTACTTATTATATACAATACAATGTATTTCAATTCAAGCTTTATTCATAAGGTTTGAATTGGAGTTCATGCTCTTGCATGGGCTATGAGTATGGAAAGACCTCTTAATATGATCTGCAAAATTGTATATTGTGATTTTTTTCATTTCATTATATAATCATATCAATACACATCATTTAGGGGGGTTTTTTTTCAGCAAATTGAAATTACTAAATAATTAATTACCTTTATTGAAGTATGTATGCAGAAATCTAAAATGTGCTTTCTATATTAAGCACTAAAAAATTATTTTTTTTTTCTTAAGTATTAAGTGCTTTACAGTAAAAATAAACTCTCATATTAAATAAACATGCATTAGTTAAACATGTTGGTTTTGTAAATTTCATTTCTTTACAAATAATATAAGGCCTCGAATTTTTTCCCTTTACTCTTGCACTTTTACCGAATAGGCCAACTTGAATAACATTTATACTAATTGTTTTGTAACTTAACTAATCAACAATAAAATCATAACCGGTTTAGTCAAACAGAAACAAAATAAAAACATTTTTTCTGATATATTCTTTGATGTGATAAATACTGCAAGAACATAAACTCATATTATAATCTTTCCATAAAAATGTATTTATTTTCATTATTGTTAGAAAGAAGAGAGAGTAATAGTTTTAAGACATTTAGTAAACTATTTGGGAAACATTTTATATTGTTTCAAATTTAATGCTGATTTTACGGTGAAAGTTTTTTTTACCATTTATTTTCAATAAAAGTTCAAACTGATAATTTAGGTTGCTTTATTTGTCAGTAGTAGTTATAAACAAAAAAAGCAGAATTTATGCGTAAAAAAGGGTTTTGAGCTATAGCACAATTATCCCTACGGCATTCATTGATTCTCAAGCTTTGAATTATGAATTAAATTAGAAAAGGTTTCTTTTATACTTCTGTCTGCATTGCATGAGTTCTAAGAATAATAATTCGTAACAGTAAATGGTTATTTGTTTCCTAATAATTTCCATGGTGATCAAGACCGTAGCCAGAATTTTTTCCGATGGGGGGGTCTAGCTTCAGTTCTTACTGTACGCATACATACAAAATATGCATCAGATTAACCTTTAGGAACCGGGCAGTACACATGTTGTACCATATAAGTCTCATCTAGTTTAGAGGACAGGGTTGAAATTTTCACTCGAACCCTTTGGAGCCGGGGATTTTTTCAAGGTTTCATTTATCTGGTACGACAGTTTATACTTTCTCTTTCCAATGGAAAATAAATCTGTGGTTAAACTGTCGTACTACCTGGGTCAAAAGAAAAATTTCTATATAAACAGCCTGAATCCAAAAGGTTAAGACAGAGATCACAGTGTTATATTCTGGCATAAGAGGCGTTCTGGAGCTTCTTTTTCGAAATATGTCCACAAAGCGCAGTTTTCGGCTACATTTGGTCGTTTACGAGGCTGGTGTCATCACCCCTCTCCCTTCATTATGCCTGTTATGTTTTTGTGCAGTTATAGGTCACTTTGTCACTTTTGATGACATAAATGGGAAAGGCAACGACTCAGGTTTGGCGGGGGGGGGGGGGGGGGTGCTTAACTCTACTTCGAATTCCTTTTGAGATTTATATTCCTAAATTTCTAACACTGGAGCTACTCACCTACATGTTTTTCAAAATTGAAATTCCTAAACTGCAATAGGCTCCCTTTAATGCTGTCACTACAAGAAAGGGTTGGTTTTGGTTTTCTCAAAAGTTTTTAAATTGTCGGTTGGAAGAGGAAGAGGGATGCTGTAGTTGCCTGCCTGACACCCCTTTGGTGATGGTCCTGATAGTGGTGTATATAGCACCCCCCTCCCCAGCTTCCTCCTTAATTTAATTAAAACTAATGGTAAAAAAACATGTTTTTTTCTCTTGTGGGAGCCAGGGAAGAAGGGGATGGTCACCCCTTTCATAACTAGTTTTATAGTAAAGAAATGCATGTCTAGTCTAACAATGTCCCTTCTAAACATTTTTGGGGACAATTGCACTTTATGACATATGCCTTTTAAGGTTGTCGAATAGAGTTACCAGGAAACCTTGAAGTTTGATTTCCAGACATGCAGTGAGCCCAAGAGCACTCTGAACGAAAGTCACGGGAGGTCACCGTGACCTCATAAAATGTCCCTTATTCAGCAAATTTGAGGACATAATTGAAAATTTTTAAAACACGAAGATACGTGTTTGTTAGTTCTATTTATGTGTGTATTCTCGTATTTCACCATTCGACAAATTAGGAGCTTCCGCCCTCCGAAAAAATTCAAGTTCGGGGTGCCTTTGGATTAATGTCCTCCATTCGAACACGACTTTAGAAATTGGAAATTACAAGCTCGAAAAAAGGTTCCAAACTTTTGATGATTTAACTTATTCCAAATTGACTCAGATATACACTGAAAATACTAGTAATTGAATTAAAATACACAATTTCTGTACACAGAATACAAGATTTGCTTTCACAAATTAGGATTTGCTAGATAAAATCCTGAAATGAAGGATAATAGTTATATCTAAAGTGCTCAATTTAAATTTTCAACTGTACTTTTAAAAGTTCATCACACTATTTAGATTTAAAAAACTATCTTCAGATTATTAATTATATGTGTAGCTAAAAGCTCTGCATTAACTGCGTTAAAAACTATATTCCACTGTTATACATTTTAACTGCAACCTATGCTATAACTGTGTTAAATAAGATAATTTATTTAAATTACCAGATAAGTGAGAACGCGCCAAATAATGCAACTCCGAACCTAGTTTGTATAGCTCAATGCTCCGAACATACTTGTGCCGCCCCCTGATTGGTTCTTTTCAACATTCTTGTCTTTTCCACAAAATGAACTTTATCGCCAGTTTGGCATATGGTAATAGTTTCTCACTCTAATCGTGCACACTCGTTCATGCGCACTAGAGATGCGCACTAGAAGTATAAACAGGGATGCTCCGCCCACTGATCCGTAGCCACGCCATTCCGTGCGAAAGCTTTGTATTATGTGGCGTAATAAATGTTTGGTGATGTTGACGATGCTCTCATCATTCCTGCAAACCGACCCTACAGATATATACATATATACACACACACACATATATATATCTAGTTCAGAAATTTTTCATAGCTTAAGAAATTAAGAAAGATTTGATGACAAAAAATAAAATGAGCTAATTTAATTAGCTTCCATTAAAATAACTTTTTACTTTAATTTCACTTCCAATTAAGTGTAAACTAGGAATTGACCTAAAAGCTAGAATATTACTCTCGTGCCCGACTTTCTGAATATGTACACGATTTCTATGAAAGAATGTAATGCATTTTTTTTTTTTTTTTTTTACATTCAACTATTTTACATTTTCATGTGTTTATGCCTGTCAGTGGATCAGGAGATGATTAAAAGCTAAACAAAAGTCGGTATCAGCAAGTGAAAATACATAATCTTTTCTCCTCTTTCGATTCATGTCAGTAATTTATTAAACCAAAAGATTAATCTTTTCTTGAAAATATGAATAACTCTTGAAATCTTTGCATATTTTTTATCCCAATTGCCCCTTAAGAGGCCTCAAATTGCAGAACATTACAAAAATATTTCAAAAATTTCACCGAAAGCTTTTATATATTTGTCATTTAATGTAAATTCGCTTGAGTAGAATTTCATTATATAAGCCACTGCTTTTGCATTTTGAATGAGCTTACATTTTCCTTATGGCATAAATAAAAGTTGCTTTTAAATGTTGTGTGGATTTCGTTTTTCAGGAAAACTTTTTTTTTTCTTTATTTATATATATTTTTTCATTCATTTATTTATTTTTTATGTATGGGGGGGGGGGCATGTCACCACACTCCCCACTGAACCAAACACTAGTAGCTACGCCAATGAATAATGCACTTAATAAATGAAACCTGCATCAATATTCTAATGCACTAGTGAAAATTTATCTTATTTTGAAAATAATATTACACTTTTTTGTCAGATAATGATCCACACTTAGTAGAGGTGTTCAAAACTGAATAAGCCACAAACATGACGAAAATAAAACTTGAATTAATAACATTTCTCAATAAAACTTTATTAAAATCTTTTCAAAGGTAAATTCAATTACTAGTAACTCGGAATAACCAATTACATTGTGGTCTAAGAGGAGAAAAAAAACTTGTTAAAACAGTTCTCCGTAAAATTATTGAATAAACTTTTTAAAAAGTATTACAACTGATCTCATATCACAGTTTCCTTATAGAAAAGAATTCCACTGTTGTTCAGATCAACTTGCATCATCATACATTGGCGAACCGCTTCCACCGACTCTACCGTTTGCAAAGTGGCAGAACGCAAAACATTAGGAGAATTTGCGCATGCCACCGATTGGACGTCGTCCAAAAGGCCCATAGAGCTAATGACTGTCGTATCCACTCCTTGATCGCAAATATCGAACGATTTCGCATGATACGTTGGAATTCTGACCGCCAAAATGACAAAGGCGCCACCGACAAGAGTCAGAGCTAGTCCACCAACCAAGAAAGATTTCCACAACTGAATTGGCAAGGGCTTAGGATCGATGGAAACAATAGTCAAGCCTAAACCAAAAGCTAAAATGATGACACCAATCAGGTACAACGTCACTTCTGGGCAAGGACTTCCCGGGCATTTCATTTTACACTTCGAGCAACATCGGCCTGAAATAAAAGAAATAAAGAACTAAGCTAATGCAGGAATGTTTTAACTGAAGATGCAATAAATGATAATTCTCTGCTTGGCCATTATTTCAGTTTAAGGAAGAAAGAGGGACAAGTCAAGCGTTGATTGTGACGGGACCCTACTCGTTGGTGTTTTTGTTTCTACAATATAAATGGCTTTTATTGCAATGCGAAAACCTGATTTGAATAGGAGCGGCTCCAGAACAAGCTTTCGGAAGGGGCCATCTTCCTCCCCTTTCTCTCTCCCTCTCTAATGTGTGTGGAGCTTGTACAGCGGTGGATTTACAGGTTTGGGGGCCTTTCAACATCAATTTTTAGGGTCTTCTTTGTATATTAAAGACAAGAGGTGTAAAATTTAAACGATAAGCACCGTGAGGGTGCTGGGCCAAGTGTTTGCTCGGTCATTGGTCAGGTTCAAACAGAACCAAGCGCTCTTTAGGGCCTCATCCCGGTCAAACCACGAGTTGTAGTATGTACGGGGGAGGGAGGAGCCTGGAGTGTGAAGTGAAGTGAAAGTCAAAATCAACTTAAACCAAATGCGTACTGGAGAATAGGGACCTTGCATCCATTCTCATCAACCCCTCCCGCGCCTTCGGCGCCAAATGAAATGAAATAAAATGAAAATCAAGCCACAATAACTTTATTTTGATCGGTCTCTAACATTTCAAAAACAATTACAATTATTACGTGTTGCCAAAATTCGTTTGCCAAATACCATAAAACTTTAAATTTACGTTGATATGATTAAATCTGAAATACATTGTTATAAAAAAATGTGGTTGCTGTGAAACAATAACAATAATAATAATCTTAAAGAAAATGGCGAAAGAAAGCTTTTTAAACTTTTAAACTGAAGACACAAAAGACGGGGTTTTTTGTGAAAACTCGCGTTTTTCAGAAAAAAAGCCGATGTAGATGAACTCAAAACCAAGACTTTATCTAAATACAAAATTTTATCAAAAACGTTAGAGCCGTTTTCGAGATCCGAAATATATATATGGGCGATTCTCTGTAAACTCGTCATTTTTCACACGAAATCTGTCCGGGCACGGTTTGTTTGAAAAGTTCTA
>JAXGGA010004640.1:0-86110 GCA_038373865.1 Uloborus plumipes
TGGAACCTCGCTACAAAACATGGTTTTTATCGTAATGAACAGTAACTCTGCCTATTTAATAATTTGTTCTGCTTTTTACCCATATTTCCCAGATTATCCGGATTTTCGATCATCCAAATTGTCTTTAGACCCAGTTAGTCCGGAAAAACGAGGTTGTACTGTGGAAATAACGTGTAACATCATCCAACAGGTTATTCCAAAATTCAAGCAAAGCACAACAGCCTCGCAAATTAAACCACAATTTGGTTTTGAAAGTTTTCGATTATTTAGAAAAATTTAAATCAGGGGTGGCCAACCCGCGGCACGCGTGCCACAATGTGGCACGGTAGAGCAGTAACAGTGGCAAGCGAAGACTTTTTGAAAAAATTCCAAAATTGAGGGAAACATGTCGATCTCAAAAATATTGACACGAATGAAACTTTCGATGCTGCAGGATGGATTCTTGATCTGCAACAGTTTCATCTACGGGTGATGAAATTTTTAAAATAGTTAACTCTGCTAGTAAAATTGGATGGTGTTATGCAAAAAGGAGTTAACCCACAAAACATAAAAAAATGAGTCATCCAACTGTGATGGTAAAATATGTTGCTTTCTACATTAAGCAAAAATATTTAAGCCCTACCAGCATTTCATGTTAACATATCATTGGTATATTGATATAGAGCTCCATGCTTTTTGCCAGAGTTTGTTGACTTTAAAGCCCACTATCTCAAAATCAGGTTTTTGTGGGTTAACTCCTTTTTGCATAACACCATCCAATTAAGAAACCAGATCAGACAAAATTCGGTATGGTTGCAAATAAAGATCCTTAAATTGTTTTTGTTACATTACTTGAAAATAATTTGAAAAAAAAACTTCACAAACTCCTTGCCACAGAATGAGACTTTTTCTCTGCTGGTGATTCTGTAGAGTTCACTGTATTAACTACGAATTATAGCTCTGAATGTTTTGTGAACTTTTGCCAGGAGAAAGAGGAGAGCATGGCAAGTTACTCCTTCATTGAAATGTGCAAAAGCTGTCCAAAGGAAAGATAGTCATAAGATTTTCGAATTTTAGAGAGTGTGTTTTTTAAAACGGCTGGAAGGAAAGCAATGAGGACTTGCTACTTACGAATGAAGAATAGCAAATGAATTTAACTATGTCATCTCTTATTATCCGGCGTTTAAGTACAGTCGAGCCCGCTTATTAGAATATCGCTTAAATGAATATCCCGCTTAATGTAATACATTTTCAATGCACCAAACCATCGAAATGCATTATTTTCATCCCGGATAATGGAATATCCCGCTTATTGGAATATTTTTTCGTGGCAAAATGGCTATTTCATTAAGCGGGTTCGACTGTAATTTAAATTTAAGATATAGTACAAAAAAAAGTTTCTTGAATCAGTATACACCATCTACATTCTTTTATGATGAAACTTCAGTTTCTTTCTCTCTACTTTGGAGTAAAAAAGAATAAAACATTAAATTTAATACTGAAAGTATCAACCCAAATTTAATAGTTTTCCAATGACATATGGAGAACATTTTACACCTATTTTAAGTATACATTCAGTGTTAGGTTTGATGATTTTTAGGATCATAAACAAAATGCTACTTTTCAAATTCTTAGTCTATTTCTCTGCAAGACACAACTTGTTACCCTTCTGAAATCCAAATAGAATTACTGACCTTTTGCATTGGTAATCAAATATAAGAGGTTACTTCAACACAAAGTCATCCACGTCATATAGACACATGGAAATTTGTACCAACAATTTTTTTTTTTTTCACATTTACAAACTTTTGCCGTCTGATGCTGTTGTAGATTTGGTTCAAAATACGCTTCTAAACAAATATTTTTTGTTATGAATGCAGAAAAATCTAAACATCGTTGAATATTAATTGATAGCACTTAAAACACAATTCTAAAATTAAAGACTTGATAAAAAAAACATAAACTCATAAACCACATTAAGTTTAATTTTTAGAATACAATGTTTGATGTTATTTGTTTCTTTTTTAAGCATAAGCCAACTGACACAACTTATAGAAATGATTATTAACGATAAGTTTTGACTTGTTTTATCTTTATTATCATTTAGATTTCAATTGACCAGATTTACGAGAAAAAATGCTTCATTTGATTGAGAATCACATAGTCAGCCAACTCAAAATCTATTTCTAACTTTTTAAAAATTTTCAGTTTGTTGGAAAACTACAATGTGGCACGCTGAGCTTTATCTCTCCAGATAGTGGCACTCTCCCTAAAAAGGTTGGCCATCCCTGATTTAAATGGAAGTCTTTGCTTGATGATTTACCTTCCAGCTAAATCTTCACTGTATAATCAAGAAAAACTACATTTCAACGTTACTTCAAATATGCCAAAAAAGAAAAAACAGGCTATCGAAATTAAAGAACACCACACATTTATTAATTCTACGAAAAGCAGCGACTTCAAAAATCTTTTATTACAACTTTCAGAATCATATTTTATGAACATACGATAAGCTGTTGTCAATGAAAAAGATATATGAACAAAACGATGCAAAACAGGTAAACGTAATCATCTTCTGCCATCTAAAACCCTTGCAATCAAATCAGATAAGTGTCATGGTGGAAAAACTACGAGCAAGAAGTTAATGATTTATTGCGTATTAATGCAGATAGATTTTGAACATTACATCCTTTCATTATTATTGGGAAATCAAAAAAGCCGCCGCTGCTTGAAAAGTTAAAAGCATTACCAACAAAATACTATTAAAAAAACAAAAACAAAGGCGAGTAGTCTTGATTTTCTGACTAGAAAAACGGATTAGCTGATAAAATGTTAAAACAAATTATATTTGCAGCATGGAGCATTGTAAACTATGAGTAGAAAGAAGATGAAGTTTCTTTCAAGGCAAAAATTGCTCTTTGGTAACTTCCATTGATGTTTTCCCCCTTAATCCCTCAAAAGCTTATATGCAATTTAAGCAGTGTTTCATTGTATTTTTCTATGAAGATGAATCTCCGTTTGAACTTTCTGACATACGTTTCAAATAGCATTCAAAGCGTCCGGTTGCAAAGTAGGTACCTTCATGCCCCCCCCCCCTAAAAATTCATACTGCCTTTTCAAAGGAAAACTGAAAACAACTCTCGCAAATTTGACTTAACCACTTGAGGGACCATTTTGAAATTTTCAAACTCTCTCAGGTTACTAGTCCACCTTCGTACTGCAACATCTGTGAAAAAACAACCCATTTGTGAAAAAAATGTGAATACGTACCTACTTTTGTAGCAACACGATTATTTTTTTCCCACACATTTAAAGGGCATTTTATCCAAAAAAACTAATATTTTTGTTTTTTATGTTGCTTGACAGTAAAGTATACGAACTTTTTCCATAACCTAAGTCACAAAGAAAATTATAATTAAAAAAAAAAACAAAAAACATTAAAACAAGGAGATAAGAATCAACAAGCCATATTCGTTTCCCCAATTTTTTATTTCACAGAGGGGAGGGGAAGGGCAGAAATAGCGCTTTTTTAAAGCTTCGCATCTGACTATCTTGCGATCCCACTCTATTAACGATTCATTATCCGCTACCTGTGGTTGCATTCGTTTTCTTTAACCCCCCTCGAGCACAGGTATTCTTCATGTCAAAGAAGGCAAATATCTAGAGGGTTTAAGAGAAAACAATCGCCACTAACAAGGTCTTCGCGAACAGAGTCAGTGGCACAGAAGCCGCATCCTTCGTCTCAAATCCAACATGTATAGGATTCCTCGAATTTAATGAGGCAAGCGTGACGATCGCCTGTCACGAGCCAACGATCATGGACAACGATCATGGAAAAAGCATTTCGGTACTTAATTGATTCTTAATAAATTATTTACAAGGGTCGAGCACCTGCAAGCACGGCAATCGATTGAAATGCAACATTCCAGGATTGGCGAGCTTTTGATAGTTTCGGTTTCATCAATGGTTTTTATTGTCACGTTGAAAAAGGAAGCTCTTTGACATAGTTTCAGACGATGTAACACGCAAATAAGTAAAAAAATAAAAAATAAATAAAAAGTTAAGGTTGAAAATTAAGACATGTTACTACAACGAAATTTGCACAGAACATTTTTTGTAATACCGACGATTTTTTTTAATAACAATGCCACCTATTTTTCAAAATTTGACCGAATCGGAGCATCAGATTTTATTCTCGAGAAAATTTGTTCTTTCGATAATAATGGAAAAAAAAAGAAAATAATAATAAAAACAAATAGCTCATCTTATTTTTAGTTGAAAACTAAAAATTTCAGAATAAAAACAAATTCAAAAGTTTAATCTAAATAATTTTATTAAGAACAAAAGGAAAGTTATCTGTTTAAATCTGTGATTGATAAGTCATAATGTCAAATGAATAAGTCATGAAATCATCCTAATTGGATTAATTTTCTAGGACTACTATTTTCGGATAGCATCGCTAGGTCCGCTAGATCTATATACACTAGCGGACCCGTGCGTAACATTCGTGCTTGACAGCAGTTAAAAAACCAGTCTTTTAATTAATTTTTGTTTTTCATTCCCTTTATATTTTTTACTTGTTTTATTTCTTTATTTTCTGTGCATGGAAATGTGACTTGTTTACTTTCCTGTTAGCGGTGAAAAAAAAAAATCTTCAAATTGATGTCCTTGAAACTTCATTAGCTTAGCCCTTTTTTAGGTCAGGGCTTCTAAGGAACCGGGATCCTTAGGAGGACCCTTCTCGGAATCGGAGTGGTATACATTTTTACAAGTTTTATGGGGGGGGGGGGGGGGGGGAGGACCGCGACCAAATTGAGAAGGGGTCCGCCTCGGCTCTCGGCGGTCCAGACCAGACAACAAGTTTCTGCAGGACCACGAAAAAACGACTTAGAATATGCTTTTTTCTAAAATTCAACTCTCACTACACTGAAACAACGAAAATTTCAAATTATTAAATCATGAAAGTAATCCATCAGTTTTAATAAATATAGTTTATACTGTGTTGTTAGTTACAATGTGTTGCCTAAAGAGACGGCCTACACCTGAATTATATATGTGATGCCTGATCAAATAGCAGGATAAGTAGTTCCTTTGTTGAATGTTGTTCAGTAATATTCATTTCTATGAATAAAAGCCGGAGTAAAATTTTCTTAACACCAATTCCAAGAGAAACGAAAACATAATAATTTAGATTTCGACACATGTCCAGAATGACTTCGCATCGCAATCTACGTGCGTGAACACAAGACCTTAACATGACATCGATGAACTAAATATCTTCCCTTATCCAGTTCCACCCTTTCGATTGAGAAAAAGAAGCGAAAATACGTGAACTGTTCTGCGACAGTAAATAACATTAAGTAGGTAGTAGCCGTGGAAGTGTAGGCAGAGGTGCTTGTGTAGGCATTGAAAGAGAATCATGCCACGTGCTACCCACCAGCACGCCCACGTGCTGCAGACAAAGCTACTTTCACAACACTCACTTTTTTTTAATTATATTTTCTACCTTCTTTTTCTATGAACAGAATAGGGGCTGTAAATACATGTCACATTTTTTCAATATATTCGACCCCCTCCTCTTATTAACCCTTTATGCCCCGACGGGACTCAGAAGTCCCGTTTATATTAATTTAGTACTATGAATCCTTAAATGGCTGGAATCATGCTGATTTAAGTACCACTCCTGGTAAAAGTACCAGTTTACTCCAGGTGAAAGAATCAGCTAGATGCTGACAGATGGTACCTGCGATCGGAAGCAGTTTTCTTATGGGCTTTAAGGCGTAGGGGGCCTTAGATCTTACTGATTTTTAAAATTTTTATACTCGGTACATATGTACTTGGTGAATTCTCAACTAAAAAAAACAAAAAAATTTATAAAACTTCATTGCTAAATTAATTTGGGACATAAAGGTTAAAGTATTGCCCTTCCCTCTTTATCCTCTCTATAGCTACCCCTTGTTTGTTACATGTCAAGCGCTATGTTACATAAACATTATGCGAGAGCAATGCAACAAGGCTTATTTCAACCAAAATGCGAGATGTCACAATTCTTATTATATCCCTCCCTGTCAAACTTCAACAATTATACAAACTCCCCGCCCCCTCAAAACATGACATCATTTGTGGGCTATCCCTGATTCGAAAAACTTTTACGGAAAAAAATGCTTTCGATTTACGTTTACTTGACAATTTTAAGATTAAAGTTTAGTATTATGGCATTGGAAGTATGTAAAGCTTTTTTAACCCATTAATGCCTAGCGTCCCTTTTTAGGGACGGCCCAAAAAGTGAGTCTGAATTTTCCAAAAATGAACATTTCAACCAAATAATTGTGTTCAATTATTACTTTGGTATTGCTTCAATTCTGTATTAACAGATTTCAGCACATAACCGCTGTAAACTGTGATCTGTAGCCATTTGATTATGATCTTTATCAAAAATTACATAGTTCACAATCTCAAGAACAAAAAGCTAAGTTTTTAAAGTTATTAACAAGTAAATCTATCTGTGTTTGATATATGTGCTACTTTGATCGATGTTTTAGTTTACCTTTTTTTGCGATTTTGTAAATTTTAATTTTTTTTAGGATTTTATAGCAATTTAAGAACGTCCCTAAAAAGGGACGCTAGGTACCAAAGGCTGCATTGTTTAACCGTTGCTGGTTTCTTGCTTAGAATCCATAATTTATATCAAAAGAAGTTAATAAATGTTTTAAGACTGAAAAACACATAATAATTGTCATTTTTAAAACTTATTTTATTTTAAAAATCTAATTAAATTAAATTAATTAATATATAAACTTAATTATACAACGTTCTTAAATATTTTCTCTTCTTTTTTAATTACAAAAAATACTCAAGGTAAATTTTGAAAGAAAGCTATTTCAAAAATGTAGTTCTTTAAAACACTAATTATTCGTTGTATTTAATTACTCTTCCATTATGTATTTAGGTGTCTATTATTGTTTAGTCTGACTGTTGAAGAAGCCCTAAGCTTTTTCAGAAGTTTAGCATTTCACCTTGATGAAGAATTCAAGAATTAATTGCATATGTGTCTGTTGTTTGAAAAAAAAGGGGGGGGGGGGGTTGCAGATTTAATTTCAGAACTGCCTGAGAATGCCAATTTTGATCTTCTACTGTGACAATTTATTTACTTCTCTTACGTTCCTACGTGATTATTTGTCTCAGAAAGGTTTTGTGCAAGAATCGGATTAAAAAATGCTCATGAACTAAAGCTACGTAGTTCAAAAAAGAAAAGAGAGGAAGTTTTGAATAAATGTCGATGACAGGTAAAATAATATTACGTTGGTTCGGTGGAATAATAGCAATGTCAATACCAATGTCATGGAGTTCATCTTATTGTAAAGGCTAAGCGATTGTCCAACAGCGAAAAGAAAGTAATTGAAATTGATGAACCAAATATATATGGTTGCTCAGTACAATCGTTGCATAGGGAAAAAGATCCCATGCATCAAATATCGGGAACTACCGGTTTTTGATTCACTATAAAAAGTGGTGGTAGCCGCTCTTCATTTTTATTTTAGAAGCTACTGTACGCATTGAGCTCAAGAGTACCGGATTGAGTTAGGTATTATGGGGCTAGTTGATATATTGCTGTAAATAAGACTCAGGTAAGATGTGCCCATTGAAGTAAAAGAGCTTATCGGAATGCAGCAAATGCAATACGCAGGTTTGCAGAACAAATGATTTGTTGACTTTCAAACTTAACAACACCAATATCTCCTTGTTCTCTGAATCTACTTCCCAGTTTATGTTAATTGCTGCTTTTATTTCTTCTTATAAATTGTCATTTTCAATATTACATCGTAGGCAGAAAAAAAAATTGGTAAAAAAGTATACCCTCTGGTGCCTAGCGTCCCTTTTTCTTTCTTAAATAAAAAAATTAATTTTTACATGATAATTTTTTAATTATTTTTCCTGTCCATTAAACATTATTTGTAACCAGTATACAAAGTATCGTTGAAAAAAAAATGTCAGGCATTAATGGGTTAAACAGATATATACAGATTGCACTACGTTCGTACGATGCGAACAATTGATTTAAATCTGAAAAAACAGCATTGGAAAATAAACCAAATCACTGACTTGTAAAAAATTAAAAACATTACAAAGGCTCAGTTACAAAGGCGGCGGGTCGATTATGAAGCAGGATCAATTAAGCATACAACGGAAGAAAATATATGTACAAAATAAATCATAATATTTAAATATTTTAGTACACAGCCAGCAGTCGAAAGAGTGTTCCTTTTTCCAAACTATTAGTATCATCAACAGTCACAAAGGACCAGAATTTTTTATTAATATCTTTAAAAGCATTACTCTTGCCTGACTGACTCCCGTGAGAGCACTACACTTTTTATCAGCTTTCACGTTTTGGAAGACCTACACCATTCACTGATCTACTTTGAGATAGTGATTTAAGGATTTTATCATAGGAATAAGAAAATAAAGGGAAGACTTTCATCAAATACTAAATCCTTCGTTTAGGACACACTTTTGCACCGAACAAGCTAATATCATTTAATAACACATATTTGCATATCAAGTTTTAATGGAGAGTTAAACAGAACAAAAGAAGTTGCTTTGGAAAATAAGAGAGAGAGATGAATTTTAGACATAATGTATCAGAGTGTAAACAATTTAAATCAACTGATTTAAATCAAATTATTTTTTTAAATTATTGATTTAAATCATTTTTTAACTAACCCTAGAAAAATTCTTGAACTTTTTAAATTTCATTTACTCTGCCTTTTCTTAATCCGTATAATCTGCCTTTCTTGTTTTTATTTGTTCCCAGAATGTGTCCTCACTTGACTATTCTTATCTATTCGAATTCTCTCTCCTTACTCAACCGAAAAATTCAAATTTTTTGTCAGTGGATACTTTTAAATTAGTCGCTATTTTTTCATTATTAGCTTACTGTTTTCAGGACTTTAAATGTAAGCAATAAGGAAATCTTAAGGCACTAGGCTAAAATATGGGTGTGGAGGAAAGTAACGGAAATTCAATTACATGTACAATTTGGAAAAAGGAAGCTTAAAATTACTATTGCTTCAACCATGAATTCTTGTAAAAAATCAAAAGTATATTCACATTTATGTAAAAAAAGAGCTTTTTAAAAAATATTCATCAGATAAAAAGTAACTTGTACTCTTTTCGGTAAGAAACGCATAAAAAGCAACTTTAGAGTTTTATATTCTTTTACCAGAAGTGGGCGAATAAAAATGGTTAGCTGTCTGATTTTAAGATAACATCTCTAAAATACATTTTTAATACAAAAGTAGTGAGCTTTTGAATGAAATCACAACAAACAACAACTAAAAGTGTTGTTTATGTCTTTATCTAAAAACCCAATATTGTTACGTGTTTTTAAAAAGCAAAATGTACTCAACTATTTATTTTTGAAAAGTAAGATGCCCACCTGCATAAAGTGACCCTTGACCCGATTTGGTAGTATACTTCCCAAAAAATGCGCTTGATTACGGGAAGTTATGAAATTAGAGCAAAAGAAATTCGCAACCATTGACGAATTCCTAGTGTCTCTTCGACAACAAATACAACGACACCTGTAAACGGCCATAAAGTTGGAAGTTCGTACAACTGTGGAGTGGTTTCGACCTTGGACAGCACATGAAATTACGTCACGCTACTACCTCAATGTTTTTAACAGCGAGCTAGGTATTTCATTATCTACGAAATATGTTTTTATGCCTTCACGCTTTTAAGCTGCCCAAATGTGGAAAAAGGAGGCCAACTCTCAAAAAACGCCACTTGAGGTAAGTTCATTGTGCAAACGAGGAGAGGGCAAAGGAAACGAAATCGACGAACTTCAAATTTTCCCATGGAAAAGAAAAAAATTCAAAGTCCTTAAAACAGAACGAAAAAAATGTTTGAAAATAGTAAGAAAAACAAAAAATAACTGCTACTTGGACATGGGTTTCGATGAAATTTGCAATTCTCATTATATTATTTGTTCATCGTTTTTAAAAATTTAGCTCTTACGCAGGGCAATAATTGACGATTTAATAAAATTTTTAAATTTTAGGATTTGTCATTCAATTTATGGTAAGGAAAACGTCTGAATGTACTCATTGATTCTTCGTAAATACGTTAATTTAGGTCTTCAGTTAATTGTACATAATTTAGAGTTGTTTTTCAAAATCATGCTTTCGTAGCATTTATTTCTCAATTGCCCCCCCCCCCTCAAAAAAAAAAAAAAAAAAAAAAGAAAGAAAGAAAGATAGAAAAGTAAAAAATAGTTCCGTTCTTTTCCAGTAAAATTTGGAAGCTTTAATTGTTATTTATTCAGTGTCTTTAAAATATATCTTTTTAAATTTCAAAGAAATAATATTGTTATTAATTTATTAGAAGAACATGGAACAACACATGCATGAATATTTTTTCTTTTTAGCTATGGCTATTTGTATATATGGCTCGTGGCATTTTAGTAATATTAGGCTGGCATTTTAACCAACAAAATGCACCCATAAAGAAGGTGTGCTATCACTTTTGATATGACAGCTTATCCAAAAGTACAAAATCACTAAGATGACGAGCAAAGAAATTTGGGGATAGCTTTAACTTTTAAGAGAATTTCAGGAACAAAAGAACGAAGTTCTAGAAAATTTTAAGGGTACAAAAAAAAAAAAAAAAAAAAAAAAAAAAAAAAAAAAAAAAAAAAATGTGCATCAATACCACAATAAATCAGTTCGATAATTTGATACCTATGAATTTTTCAATTTATTACCAGTAAAAAATTGCAATATTAATTTCAAATGCACTGTAATGTATATTATCTAACAGTTCGTAAATTTTTATTAAAAATGTAAAAATTAAATGCAACATAGCAAATTTTATCTTAAATTTGCGTTTCTTTTAGTGACTGAACGTAGTTAAACTTACGGGTAGAACATTACAAACAACCGAATTTGAGAAGAATGAAATTCAAGGTCGCGTGATCACATAAAATTTAACGTTTCTTGTTCAGGACAAAAAATCAACTAGCGACTTAGAGAGCGGTAATGTTCAACGCCCCCCCCCCCCCCCCACTCCATTCCACTTTTATTTCAAATGGCTTTTTTGTGATGATAATAAAATATACCTATAGTTTGAAGCAAATACAAAGGTAATTGTTTCATTGCGGTTCCCAAATAAACAGTAATTTAGTTCAGATTTACACAAAATAATATTTCGAGTACTTTAATCCAGGAAAAATGCTATAAAATAAATTTTATGCAGTACAATATTTACAAAATTGCTAAAGCTAAAAAAAAAGAAAAAAATCTATGCAAGAGTATTTATATTGTAACTCTTCGCTTTAAGCAATGTATCTTCAGATATCACAAGACCTTAGGAACACAAACTGCAAAACAAATGCGTCTTTTAAATTGGGTAATTATAAATTCATCACATAAATTTTAATTTCGCTGCGTGACTTCTTATGTACTAGTCTGCGATATATATTGAGGTTACTTTCAAGTTCTCAAAAGATTAAAAGTTAAATAAACGTTCTTCATAACTCTTCGAGTATTGCAGTTGGCAGAGGGAAAGTAGGTCCTTTTACTAGGTATCATTAAACCACGGTGCCCCCTCCGCCGCCCCAAGACCCCCTCCCCTTAATTAGCTCAAAAATCCTCCCAAATTACCCCCTCTACCCCATGTTACATGACGCAATGTGCGCATTAGACCCCCCTCGTGAGCACCGCTGATTCAACACGTTCTACATGGAAAACTTGGGATATGAAAGAATGAGAGAAAAGATAGCAGATTTGGCAGCAGTCAAACATTCTTTTGGCCGCAGACATGATTGTTTAAGAAATCGCCTCTAGCAGTGGATAACTTTGAACCAAACCGTTCCAAAAGTGGAAACAGACTGAAAATAATTTAATGTGGCAATAGGGACTTAACTAAAAAACAAAACTTTTGTTATTGTTTTCAATGAATTCCTTTCACAACAAGTATGAAGATTAAATTTAAAAAAAAACCTGTTGCTGACCTTATATTGGGATGAACTTCAAGGGTAAGAACATATTTAAAATTTAAATGTAGTTAATTGTTTTCGAGGGAACATGGGAAACACGGAAAAGGAGAGATAATCACAGCTAGTCAAAGGCGGGTTCAGCTTCTGGTTTAGGAAGGGGTCATTTCCAAAAAGGGTGGAATTCATCAAAGTTGGATCACAGATCAAAGTGCAAATTTTGTGCAAAAACTGGGGATATTTGGCGATTAGTTGAAGAAATATAAGTCCGCAAAATACAGTTTTAGGCTATATTTGGTCGTTTAAAGAAATGGTCATGACCCATCCCCCCGGATCCGCTCCTGGACTAGTAAAATTTGATTTACGGAAAAACAGAATCAAGAGGGAAAATTTAAAACACTTTTAAAAGCCTTGTACTAAAATCAATTGCAAGTCAAATTCAAGCGTGAATAAAAGCTTACGTTAGTTGTATTTGAAATTTGTTAAAAAAGGTTATCATAAGAAATCTACATATCATTGGAGTTCCAAATAAGTTCTATCAGACGGAGAAAAATGTTCTTTCTTTCGGTAGTAATTTTTTAAATCTTCAAGCATGTTTTTACAGCAAAAATCGCTATTTGAGATTTTTAATTAATATCTTCGTTAATTAATGCTGTACGAAGACAAGACCTAGTTAAGAACACTCTCGATCAACCCTCTTTTCGGAAAAAAAAATCGGAATCGGTCCATTCGGGTTTAGGCCAGTGGTTCCCAAGTTTTCTGATCCCATTGCCACCCTTTGGAGGTTGAAAGACACCTATTGCCCCAACCTCCCCTCTTCCAAGTTTCTCAAAAAAAAAAAAAAAGAGTCATAAACCGGCGATAGCGAGCATCGATACTTCTTAAAATATAAAATCCTAATTTTAATCTGAAATAAAATGCATACAGTTTTGCAATTTTATCAAATCACTCTAAAGCTAAAAAAATTCAATAATTAAATGAAAATAGTTTTAGTTTTTTTCTTTTTCTTTCTGCTTTATTTTCCAAAGCGAACTGATAGGTATTTTAAAGAAAATACTGAACTAAGATCATTAACATATGTCCAAAAACAGAAATACATTTTTTATGAAATTAGTTTCTCTTTCAAATTACAATCTTTGAGAATTAAAAGCACGGACACTTAAAATTCAAATAATAATAATAACTAGCTGCGGCCCGGCGTTGCACGGGCTTTAAAGTATTGAGGAAACTACTTGCCGCCAAGGCGGCTCGCCTTTCAAGTAGCGAGGAAAATTTCAAAAAGATAATTAACCACTTGCCGCCAAGACTGTTCGCTTTTAAAGTAGCGAGGGAAGTTTCAACAAACTACTCGTCGCCAAGGCGGCTCTCCTTTAAAGTAGGGATAAATGAAATTTGAAAATCCATTAATTTGGCAATGAATAAGGGATTTCTCCTCACACCTTATTCAACCGAGGCGTGAGGAGGAATTCCTTTTGATTCCTTGTCTGAGCTCTGAACAATAGGTTTTGTTTTTGTTTTTAATTTTGACATTTGCTGACTTTTTAATATTATAATTTCATTTTTTAAATACTTATCACCCCTTGAGGAGCCAAATCGCCTCAAGGTTGGGAACAACTGGTTTAGATGCAACAGATACGTTTAAAGATACACAGAAACGCCAAACAAACGCCTTCCTTGTTGAGTCAGGGGTAAAAAATACAAAACTTCACTTCAGTTTTCTGTGGTGGGAGGAAGGTGTTGATATCAAAGGTCAGTGGCGTACATAGCAGCCCCGCAAACCAAGCGGCACGGGGGGAGGGGGGGGGCGCACTTGATTTGAGAGTGCAAGATTCAGGAAAATAGCACTAAGTTACACGGGGAAAATATTTTTTACAGTTTGATGAAGGGGTGGAGGCGCACTTACAAATCTTGCAGAGGGGCGCAACTAAGTCTAAATACGCTACTGTCAAAGGTCTTACGTTTCTGCAAGTTGTAACCACAAAGAATACGATCCTGCTTTCAGAAGTTTGCACACAGATTTTTTTTTTTTTGTGATAACTAGCTTAAATCTTATGCACCCCAATTTTTCCTTTCATTGACACAAACCCCGTACACATTTGAATAGACCCACACATTTGCACCACTTAGGAAAACACTGCTCTGATGAATTTGTGAGCAAAATGAATTCAATCGGAACCAGAAAACAAATTGAAACAATTTTAATTTTAACTAAAGTACGTGTTGTCACACTAATTTAATTATCCCACCCCCCCTCCACCCCTTCTCAAAAGTTCACTATTTCATGACCCCTGTCTCTTAAAGCGTGACATCATTTTTGGTCGGCCTCCCACGTAGTCTAGTTATGAAGTGCTACCAAACAAAAATATTCATTGATTAAATGCTCAAAAAAACTACATAAAAAGTACAATGTATGTACATCGTTGTGACAAAAAAATGACGTTTATTTTTTATTACTTCTTTCTGTGCCAAGATAAACTTCTTTTAACTTCGTTTATACGACGTTTCTAGAAGAAGCAGATCTGGCTACAATAGCGACATCTAGTGAGAAGAAACTAAAAAAAAAAAAAAAAAAAGACGAGCAAAAAAGAAACACAGGAAACGCGAATAGGAAATACTGAAACTTACCTAACAGACAAAAACAAAAAAGAAAAAGATCTGCAAAATTAACATTTTCCTGCATTTGTAATCTATGTTCTAAGTTTTTGAGCAGTCAACTTCACGTTTTGTACAACATGGGCGAATTTAGGCAAACAATAAATGTGCGAATATATTAGAAGCATTAGAGTAAATGTTATTGGATTACATTTTGAACTAATTAAAAAAAACGAAAACACAAACTCAAATTTTACAGCGCAAACATATTATTGCCATGCTCAGCAAACAAAAATGGCGAAGAAAAGCATAATAGATGGCGATGGGCAAATATAGATGAGAGAGAAATCGCAATGGAAAATTGGGCTCGCAAAAATTTCAACTGAAAAGAAAAGAAAGCAGAAACGGGCCAATAACAAAATTAATAATCGCACATTTTTGGACAAAAATAGCATTTCTAAATGTTTTAAATGTTCTTATTCTCAGTTAGTCTCATCATTTACAATTTTTCCAGAAGGGGGGGGGGGGATTATTCAATGTTAATCACACCAAAAAGCAGCAAAAACCACTCACTTGTGTGAAAATACATAAAACTATGGTTATTAATTCCTCAACATATATTTCCGTCAAAAAATAAATAGCTCTTGAGATTAATGAAAAAAATTAGATACAAGTCATTTTCAAAATTTGATGCACATATTGTAACACTCTTTCCTATTAAAAAAAATATTTCTTGTAATTATAAAATGATAAAATTTTTGTGTTTATGATTTTAAGTATTGAGATGTACTGATGCCCAATGCAGTACTTAATTTAGTTCATATTAATCATATTTTGATTTTAAATATTCAATGGACTTTGTGTGCACGTTGCGCAACATGAAATAGTTTATTTTGTTTACTCATTCATTTATTTATTAAATCACCTAAGTATTTCTTCATTTATTAATTTACTTATATTTCATTACTCATTCATTCAGTCACTTATTTGCTTACTCATTCTCTATTTTATCCACTCATTTATTTTGTCTCACACATTAATTAATCTATTTACGCATTCATTTGATGAAAATTCAATCAAATAGAAAATGTTTCATTATAATTTATTTCACTTTTCATTTTTCCCCATGGTTTTTTGAAGTGAAAAATTTCCACCTTTTTTCGAAGGCACAAAATAATCACCAAAATTGAAAAATAATATTTCAAAGCAAGTTGTGTTGCAAAATACATTATTCCTTCTTTATGTTCAATAAGTTATAGAACAAATCTCCAATTTGTTCATTTGAAAAAGGTAAGTTATCTTAACTACCTAACTTTGCCCCAAATTCCCCAAAAGATATTTTGAACTTTAAAAAAAATGTTTCTGAAGAATAAAATTTTTAGCTTCTAAAATCTAAAAATATTTCATTTCTTCTATACTTTTATGGGTAAGACAATTTACTTTACGAAAAATAAGTTTTTGTTGCAGAACATAGATTTCTAATGATTTTTAAACAGGATATAACAAGTTAGTTTAATTTTTCTTATTCTAGCTCTAGTTCATATTTTCTTTTATATCTAATGCATAGAAAAAGTATTAGGTTTGTGACATTTTTTTGAATTTTAACATTCATGTACATGTTTTAAAGTGTGCTGAACTAAGGCCCTGTAATGCTAAATGTCAATTGCATTTGTCTCAAAAAGTGACTCCTGTGACACAACACAAAGCACTACCTAGTGGGCTGCAGTGATGCATTTAAAGAATTCAAATTGAATTTTTGATTGCTTACAGTGGCGTATATACACTGCTCGACATTGAAAATGCAACACCAAGAAGGAGTGGTCAGAAATTCATGCAAATTTTACCGTAGACGCACGTCACTGAGTTATGCAAATGATATAAAATGCGCAGCTCTCCGAAGCACGTGAAGAAAGATATAAGAGAATGAAGTTGAAAAGTGGGCTATGTTCATGTTGGTTTTTCTGCCAGACTAATTATCGGAGAAATTTGGTTTTTGTCTCGAAGGATACGTGTGATAGGAGGAAATGCCACGCCGTCCTCAACGAAGACACTTCCAGCATATAGACGACTTTACAAGGGGTATGGTGATCGGACTAAGAAGGGGAGGTTGGTCCATACGTCAAATTGCAGCTGATACCCACATGGATGCAAGCACTGTGCATCGGCTGTGTCGGAGATGGTTGGAAAGAGGAAATGTAGCCACATTGAGGGGTGCAGGTGCAGCCAGAGTGACGTCAGACCGCTTGGATCGACGGATTCACCGACAAGCTGTGGCGGACCCGCAAGTCACTTGTACGTCGATTCTGCAGCACGTGCAAGGTACCCTGGATGTTCCTGTGTCGACCAGAACCATTTCCCGTCGACTGGTTGCACGTGGCCTGCAATCACGGCGCCCGCTAAGAAGACTGCCATTGACCTCACAGCACAGACTCCAACGTTTGGAATGGTGCCGGACCAGAGCGACGTGGATGGCAGAATGGCAAACCGTAGTGTTCTCAGATGAATCCCGCTTCTGTTTGTCCAGCGATAGTCATCGCATACGTGTGTGGCGTCGACGTGGAGAAAGATCGAATCCGGCAGTAACTGTGGAACGCCCCACAGCGCGACAACGTGGCATAATGGTTTGGGGCGCTATTGCATACAATTCCGTATCACCTCTAGTTCATAGTCGGGCACTATGACGCTGACGGCCCAACGATATGTAGATAATGTACTGCGGCCGGTGGCAATCCCCTACCTTCAGGGTCTGCCAAATGCAATTTTTCAACAGGATAACGCCCGGCCTCACAGTGCTCGAATCAGCCAACATGCTCTACGAGGTGTACAGATGCTTTCCTGGCCACCATACTCTCCTGACTTGTCACCAATCAAACATGTGTGGGACGTGATTGAACGCCGTTTGCAGAACCTGTCACTGCCTCGTTCAGAGGACGAACTGTGGCAAATGGTTGAAAGGGAATGGAGTGCCATCCCTCAGGACACCATCCGCAGGCTTATTGACTCCATGCCTAGACGTGTGTCTTCGTGCATCGCTGTCCGCGGTGGTCCTACTTCTTACTGAGCCGACGCCGTCCTCGCTCTAAATTTTGCTTATTTATTTTGAAATAAATATCACTTATTGTTCCATGCTGTCACTGTCTTCTTACCAAATTTCATCAATTTCTGACCACTCCTTCTTGGTGTTGCATTTTCAATGTCGAGCAGTGTATGTTTGAATTTTGGATGGGGCCAAAGTAACCAAGCATAGCCAAGCTTATTTCAGACTTTCGTTGGGGAAAGGTTGGTGTTTCGGGAACACTCTCCTGGAAATGTTTTAAAATCAATGTTCTGAAAACCCATTTTAGGCTATCTTTAATGACGTTAGGAAAAAAGTATAGATTCAGAAGTTGCCTCACAAATTTTGGGACATTGAAGTTTTAAATTCGCAATTATGCTATAATTCGTCGAAAGAAATCGAAGGGGTAGGGTGCTCTCTCTCAGAAAATTTTCGAAATTTAAGTGATAGAAAGGTGTTTGAGGGCTCTCCTGGAAATTTTTTGCCGTTGAGGCTCGTAACTGCAATTTTAAATTAACTCTGTTGGTGTTTAGCGAAAGGGGGAGAAATTCGGGGCCTTTCATCTTTGAAAACACATTTTAAAATTATTTCGGGACAATTTTCCTTGATTTTGGGTGGGGCTCGGTCCCTCTGGGCTCACCCCTTATATAAGCCCTTGATTGCTTAGTTTCTGAATTTAAATTTAGAAATAACCAATCGTTAATTTATTTTCGCGTATGGGTCATTCCATGTCAAGTGATCCAACTTTTTTACCTTACATTTTTGTATTTCTTTCTTTTTTGGCTCATCAATTGTACCCTTTGAGGTAATCAAAAGTCTCAATTTTTAGTTGCCGCTTAATCTGATATGCAACATGACTAATTTGATAAAAAATTTCTTTTTCAAAAAATGAAATTTAAATTTCAAATTTAAATTTCTCAAAAAACATATAATGAATTTTTTTCAAAAAATTCTCAAAAATTCTTGTGTATTTTATCTATGTTTGTACCAATTTTTGGATTGGGATCTCAATGGGATCATATTTTTTTGAATTTTTGAATAAAACTGTATAGGAAAAAAATGACATTTTTTAGATTCTATTTATTTAAATACTAAGTTGTCTGGCTTGTGATGGTGTAAAAAGTAGTAAATAAGTTTAAAGTGAGCTGGCATGAGCTTATAGATTTGCCAGGCTCATCCCCCCCCCCCCTCCCTCCCCCGCACAACGACTCTTTTTTATTTCAAAACTGTTCAAAATGTTTTTAAAAAAAATTCTTTCATACAAAATGAGTAGTAAACTTATTTAAAGTTGGTAAATGGGTTTCCTTATAACTAGACGAAGTATCCCCCTCCCCACCCAAATATACCATTCACAATATACTAATATGACGTCTAACTCTTATTTTCACCCTAGGTCTGAATACATTGTTTTTCAGACGAAGTGTTTCTTTTTCCGAACTTCAAAGTGTACTTCCATTCAATATCTGAAATTTAACTTTATGATTCATTTCATCTCCTACCCCAGCACCAATCTTCAATTTTAAAGTTAGGAAATAAATGAGTCGCCCCAAGATCATAGCAAACAGCAAAATAACACTGTTTCTCATCGTTTTTTCTATTCTTTTCGCACAAAACTGAAAATAAATCAAAATATCAGATCATAAGTTTGTGTCCCCATAACTATTTTTCCACATTATCTAGTGTGCAGCTGTTATTTAATTTTTTAAATTGTTTGTGTTCTTTTTTATTTTGTTGTAAAGGAAAGCAATGCAGCAAGATATATACATATATTAAAATCAATTATATATTGAACAAACACTGTTTTTTTGATCATAACCTCTCATGTTGTTTAACTTCTTTACAGATTGCTCCCCCATTACCCTACCTTCCCTCTCCAAACTTTTTTTTTTATTATTATCCCCTCTAACCCCGTTTCAAAGCCTTAGTCTCTACTGATGTCTAGTAGTGTTTCAGTTTGTTCTGTTTGTTGCTCTTTCCTATTAGCTCATGAGCTTTGTCCAATAAGAGAAAGGAAAGGCAGTGATGGGAACTGACATATGACCTGATACTTTGATTTCTTTTCAGTTTTGTGTGAAAATAAAGAGAAAGCATTATGAGAACAAGGGGAAACAGTGCTATTTGCTGTTTGCTATGATCTTAGGGCGAACCGTTTCATTTCTCCCTCCAGAATTGAAGATTGGTGCTGGGGTAGGGGATGAAATGGATCATAAGTTTAATTTCAGATATTGAATGGAAGTACATTTTGTGAAGGTTGTATTGAAAAAGGAACACTTCTTCTGAAAAACAATATATACCTAGGGGGGAAATAATCCTCAAATCAATCCAAAGGTGAGACGTCATGTCAGTATAGTGTTAATGGTATATTTGGGTGGGGGAAGGGCTGTTCTTTGCCTTGTTATAAGGAAGCCCATGTACCAACTTTAAATATGTTTACTGTTCATTTTGTATCAAAGAGGTTTTTTTAGCATTTTAAATAGTTTGGGGAAAAAAATGGTTGGGTCGGGAAGGAAGGAAGGAGGAGCTGACCAATCTACAAGTTAATGCTAGCTCACTTACCTAGGGTAAAAATAATAGTCAATTCAATCCCCAGGTTAGATGTCATAATAGCACAGCGTTAATGGTAAATTTTGGGTGGAGGAGGGGAATACTTTGTCTAGTTATAAGGAAACCCATGTACCAACTTTAAATAAGTTAACTATTCATTTTGTATGAAACAGTTTTTTTTTAAAAACATTTTGAACAGTTTTGAAATAAAAAAGAGTGGTTGTGCGGGGGAGGGAGGGAGGGGGGTGAACCTGACAAATCTTTAAGCTCATGCCAGCTCACTTTAAACTTATTTACTACTTTTTAGACAATCATAAGCCAGAAAACTTAGTATTTAAATAAATAGAATCTAAAAAATGTCATTTTTTTCCTATACAGTTTTATTCAAAAATTCAAAAAAATATGATCCCATTGAGATCCCAATCCAAAAATTGGTACAAACATAGATAAAATACACAAGAATTTTTGAGAATTTTTTGAAAAAAATTCATTATATGTTTTTTGAGAAATTTAAATTTGAAATTTAAATTTCATTTTTTGAAAAAGAAATTTTTTATCAAATTAGTCATGTTGCATATCAAATTAAGCGGCAACTAACGTACTTTAAAATGCCATTTACCAAATCATTCTATCTATATTTGGTGCCAAGTTATGGTCCCTTTTATGTTCCCTTATCCATGGAAAAACGAGGGTTTTTCCAAAGTTTAAAGTCTCATAAATCAAAAAATAATAGAGATAAAAATCTAAAAATTGAGACTTTTGATTAGCTCAAGGGGTACAATTGATGAGCCAAAACAGAAAGAAATAGAAAAATGTAAGGTAAATAACGTTGGATCACTTGACATGGAATGACCCGTATATGGATTGCCTTTGGTTCTAGTTAGTCCGGATAAAGTGGTTGTACTAAACCTTAATTGTATTAAACCTTTTATTTCTAATTTATTCTTTTTTTCTCAATTTTTCTGCCTTGTCTTACTCAGATCTGTGACGTTCATCTAGATATTATCTATCTCTCTTGAAATAAATAAAGGTAAAAATGAGTGCAAGATAGTTTTCTTTCTCTTAGTAGAACCAGTTTTGTTGTAATAATTATCACAAGATAATACAGTAAAAACCCTGTAACAGAAAATCTATTCAACGGACATTTGAGTAAGTCCCAGTCCCTTGTAGTCTAAGAGCTAGCAATGTTTTCCAGAAAGAATTTTAAGATGTCTGGTTTTTTACTTTCTTCTATATCTAATATATAGAAGAAAGTATTGGTTTCGTGAAAATTTTCGAATGTCGAATTTTGACGGATTTGCACGTTTTGAGGTGCGCTGAGTCCATTTCGACCATTTTTGGAAAATGTCTGTCTGTGTGTGTGTGTGTGTGTGTGTGTGTGAGTCTGTATGTGTGTGACCAGTTTTTGTGGCCGCGCTAGAGCAAAAACTACTGAATGAAATCGAACAAAAATTTTTGCACATATGTACCACCATGTGAACTGGTGCACCTGACTTTTTTTAGCGAATTCCTCCAAGGGGGGTGGAGCAATCGCACGTGTTCTGCGCGGGGGTGATTGCTATATCTCAGGAAGTAACCGGCGGAATCAAACGAAAATTGGTCCATAGGTAGACGCTATTGAGTACAGGTGCTGATTCAATTTGTGTGTCAATATCTCAAAGGGGGGTGGAGCAATCAAAAGTGCTTATTTTGTCATTGCACCTACTGTATCTCGGGAAATATTGCTGCGATTTGAATGAAATTTGGAATAACACTAACCCAATATGGAAGCAAGCATCGATTAAATTTTGGCGCCAATCGCCCCAGGGGGAGGGTGGGGTGATTTTTTGCGCTTAGTCAACAATGCGAAAAATTAATTCATTAAAAAATCGCTTTCACGCTATTTAATTATCAAAACAGCTGAAAACTTTCAATGATTTGAAATTTTTAACTGTCTGCCAGTTTCTTTTTACTAACAAATAAAATGTTTGCAATTAATCTAAACAAGGCTTTTGCAATGATTTCCAATTTCGCTCATTGATTCTGCATTTGCAGGGTTATTACGATAATTGGGAAATTGGAGCTGTCTCCAATTATTCGGGCGAGTACGTATTTTATTTTGTAACTGGAATTCATGAGATAAATATAGAAGAAAGTTTCGTGACGGCCACGACAGCTAGTTTAGAAGGGGAAACTATGGAGGTTTGACCAACCCTCTCTTTTTCATATTCAAACAATTATTTAACTTATGAGCATAATATAGTAGCATGGTATCAAGTAGAATCAAAAGTTAATTCATATTTTTAGACATTTTGAAGTATTATCAAGGAATAATCGTATGTGATGTCTTTTCCAGGCAAAAACGTAGCTTTTCTTGAGGCAAATAAATTTCGCCAGCACTATTCATCATTGATGTAAATAAAATAGAATTGAATTATTCATGTACTCAGATTAATAGGGTAGACCGGGGCACGTTTACAAACTGCCCTTTTCTTGAAAAGTGTTATAATTGGTGTGTCACCTATCATGGCAGATTGATGCTGGCCCCTAGAAAGAACTCTCACAAGTTTTTTTAGCTTCTGTCGAGCATTGGTATAGCATTTGGGAAGGATAACCTGCTTTCCGCCAACTTGAGTAAATTTTGCATTGAACTTATAGAAGCTTATTGTGAACTAAGAATGATTTGATAAAAATCAACAAATACATAAATATTTGCAGCACTTTATCCTTTTTTGAAAACAGTACTTGTATGAATAAAAATGTTATTAAATTTTGTTGCATGCTGAAATTATATCCAACCAAGGCGACGGGGCACGTTTAGGCATTAACAACGGGCCACGCTTATGCATGTTGTTGAATGCCCAAGAATTTCTATGCAAATAATGAACTGTGCAATACCATATTGGGATGGAAATTTTTGTGTAAAAAAGCAAAAATGTATTGATTGCAATTAAACATTGAAGGACATCTTGATTGTGGTAGTTCAGATTTTAACCGAAACAGATTTGCTGTCTTACTAGGCTCCCAAGTTGAATTTTTGCTGATGAGATACTTGGAGACTAGGTTCATACTTGGTTTTGTTTGTTTTGAAGAGTAGGTAAAAAAAGTTTACTTGCAGATAGCAAAGAGTTAACTTTTGCTTTTTTAAATTCGTCTTTGATCTGTAAAAGTGACTTCTAGTTATTTTGTAAGGTTTTGAATTATTTTCTTCTTGAGTTTTTTTTATGCAGTCTTTATGCACAGCATTAAAAAATAAATAATTATGTTTGAAACATATTTTCATACTTGTATGGGAAGCTTTCATTTTGTGCAGTTTTAGTATATATATACACACACACACACAATACAAAAGCTTTTTAACCCATTCACTGACCCAAGCGAAAAATGTTTTCCGCCGCAAAGCGACCGCACCGTGCGTCACTCACCGGTTCCATTTCGCCACAGTATGATAACACTTTTCTCCCCATTTTGCTACGGGGTTTAAAATGTTGTTTTCGCAGTCGAACTTGAACTTGAAAGGAAAACTCGCAATTCAGTACCTGTAATTTATTTTATATTTTACATTATTTATTTTATCAATCATTTTACAATTATTTTATTTTTGTTCATTTTTATTTATTTACTTATTTTTTTATTTACCAGTCCACTAATTTATTTATTATTCTAACATAACTGTGTTAGTACTCATCGCTTTCACAAAATAACGTGAAACATATTCCCTTTTAATATCTCTATAAGCAATTACATGCAACAACTAGCAGAAAGGGAATCCTAACAAACGAAAGAACTTTCATTTGTTGTTTAATTTTATCTAAAATGCAGTTATTTCTTCCAGGGAAAGGAACAAAATTCCGTTCCTTGAGCATGAGATTTTTCTTTTATAACTAGGTGTATCACAAAGGACAAAAACTGAACTCTATTTTGACATTTACAGAAATCACTGTCAATGAAGCCCTGCTAAACTGCTCATAACAAAGGTGCATCCTAAAGAAAAGGAGAGAGGAAAGGGGTGTCGCACTATTCCCACGAGAGCACTTCTCACTGCTGCTTGCTGTCCGAACCAAATCGGACCGTGGCATTTGAACAAAAGTGCCGCTCCAATCCCTTCCATGTGGTTATTTTACAATGAGACAATTCAAAGTAACTCGGGTACTTAAAAGGAGGTTTACTAATGCAATTTTACAGAGCATTTGACGTGCTTTAGTACAAGATCATAAAAAAAAGCTTAGCTGTGTAAATGACTTCCCGAAAGGGTAGAAGGAATCGGCGACTTTTGATGCATTGTAAACATAGCGACCAATAACACAAAGAGATATCTTTAAGTGTTGGTCCATTTATCTTAATTTCTATAGGAGTCTATATCGCACTTTGAGTGCACGGATTTTAGTAGCTCAATCGTGTGAGCTATTTTAAAGATAAGCAGTTACAAAAGATCAAAACTTGCGACAAATCCCTCGTTTCCCTAAAGACTATTTACTTGAATACAACCCCCCCCCCCCCAAAGCCGTGTCCACTTAATCTCAGTCGTATAGCTTGAAGATACCCAAAAGAAACACTATGGGAGGTCTCCCAAGAAAGCTTTTTACCAACCATCTGAACAGGTTTCCATTCAAGCAACAGCCAGAAAGTCATTTGCCATGCGCTACCCCTTCCACATGATTTTCTTATAACAAAATATAGTTAAAATCAGAAATAAATTTCAAAACAAGCATTACTACTGTTGGGTAATTCCATTGTGACTAACATAACAGTTAGAATGAATTTTTAATCTTATTTTCTGTGTACGAACCTTATTTTTGTCACAATATCAAAAACAAGGTGTTATTCTTCTCCGCATTGATGAGCTGTTTAAGTTAATATACAAAAATAATAATATTACTTTCCTTTTTGGCAGTTAGGGAACATTTTGAGCAACGTGACTAACATAACAGATTTGCAACCCTCAAAATTTTGTATTAAGTTCATCAACACAATTCTCTAAAACTAAACCAAAAAATAATATTTTTTTCACTGATAGTATCTATGTGAAAGGTTATTTTCATATTAATAATTGTAAATTTGGCATATATTTTAAATGATAGTGCAAAAAGTAGTGTTTTAATAAAAATCGCTTGTGACTAACATAACGTGACTAACATAACACACGATTAGACATTTAACTTTAAGTGTATTACAGGTAATATTAGTACAAATATTAGACTGAAAACAAGATTTTATTGAAGCTTAATACACATCTTTACTTGTAAACAAAATTTCCAGTTCAATTTTGTAATAATGTTTGCGGGAATTTGCAGATGTTTGCGACAAGACTTTGGAAATTTGGGTTCTTTAAATTTAAAACTTGTCCTCATTTGCGGGAAACACAAAAATTGCTTCAGAGCTTTTGCTCATGAAGAGTTCATAATCATTCATGTTTAAAACCTACTTAACATATAAATATCACCACAATAAAATTACCCACTTTCTTACTTTTTGTATCTCGGAACAGTCCGGGAGAATTTCCTTCAAAATGATCAGCAGCTTCATCTTCCACAATTTCTATAAAAAAACTTATTTTTTTGGGATTTCATCCCCTGTATTTTTTAATGAACAAATTTTTAATTTCTCCATATTTACAGCGTATCATTCTTTCCGAAAAACCTTTTTCGGGGATTCCCGTTTTCAAACAACAAGTATAACTCTTTCTTTTCAACCATGTCACTTTCACTCACAAACAATCAGTTAATCTTCAATTCTTGTTTTTTTAATTCCTGAAATAACTCCTATGCATTAATTACCAAAGTTTGCCCATGTAAAACGCTGCTCCACCTGTTGTACTATACATGAGGGCACTTTCCATGATCCAATGTCATAAAACTCCATGACCTGTAGATGCTGGAGGCAGTTAGGGTCATATCTGTTTTTTAAGTGAGCAGCAGCTCCATATGTTCATAGAAAAACTTATTGCACAGTGATGCCGCACATAGCTTTGAAATCATTTAAAATTCTTTCATTGAAGATGTTGACTTCATATGTCGATTACTTGTGTCGCAAATTACAGCATAAACTTTTGACCCCAAATGTACCATTAAAAAAACTGTTTTGAAAAAAAAAAATACTGCATTTTATATGGTCACACTGATTTATTCATAATAAGAGGCTCAATAAATTATTTTTTTTCTAAAATAAATTGCTTGGTTAAGATTTAAGCATTTCTTGAACAGTTATGTTATGTTAGTCACAGTGATGTTATGTTAGTCACACACAATGATGTTATGTTAGTCACAAGTCCTATGGTTAGAAAAAAGGAAATTCTTTATGAACAACCTTATCAATCTAACTGTGCCCATAACATAGAAGAGATCAGGGGAAAAAATGTAAAAAATATTATTTCCAGAAGGAAATAACTGAATTAATTCATGTTTTTGTGACTAACATAACAAGTAAATCAGACTGAATAGATACTAACTTTGCAATATTTATTTTATGATAAAACAAAAAATATTATATATTGCTGTAAAGCAAAAGAACCATGCTTCAATAATTAAAAAAAAATTCATTATTATTTGCAGTTTTTTTAAACTATATATGAATATGAAAAGTTAGAAAAATATGCGATGTTTTGTGTAACTGCATATCTTATCTTTACAGCCATTTTGTAGGTGTTTAGAGTACTATTTTGTGAGAACTGAGGTTAAATTCTAAAAATTTGAAAAATTATCTTTAAAATGATATATCACACAATGTATATATTGGAAGATGAAAAAATCATGTCTAGGTTGACATTTACATGGAATTACCCTGTTACATTTTGGAACATTTAATGTTCCAAAATTAAAATACAATAGTTACAAAATTAAAATATAATACAAAAAATATTGTGAAAAAATACTTTATAAATTTGGAGAATTATGACAAATTTGGCAAAAGATGCTTTTAAATGAAGGTGAGGTTCAGTCAAAAAAGTAGGGGGGGGGGGGAACACTGATTTAGTTTCTTTATTTTTTAATCAAGCTTGTAATACTGGCCCCTCAAAGAGAATATTTTTTCACTTGTTCATCAAGAGTATAAATAGCAGAAAGCAGAGGAAACAAAGCTTCCATAAAAAAACTTTCTTCTGATTATTTAAAGCATTATACTCCATACATGACCATACGACATTATACTCTAGTATATCTAAGAGTATGTGAAAGGATGATATATCTCGATAAAATAAATTATATAACGATCACAGGTTCTTAATATCTTATAAGTTACATCCATTTGACCCAAAGAAAATACCTTTGGTACCGCTCCCCTCAAAGCACCAAAACCCAGCAGAGAAGCGAGATAACAGGGTTTGCGCCTGGAAAAACGGCCGACACAGGATCGTCAAGAGCGAAAACTGCTAGGTTCGCTGTGACGATACAGGATCGTCGCGGACAGTTAGGAACCAAATTCTGTGGACGAGCCTACGTCGGCCGGAGCGGTTTTTACACAAAGTGCGCGGCCGATCGTGTGTCGGCCGGGGCAGGGAATGGGTTAAAGGGGGGCCTTGACTCAATGCCAGGTACTATTATCTTGTAGGACTGACTATAGAATCATTTCATTATTATTGCAATACTTAAAAGAACCACAGAAATCGGATTAACCAAAATGTTTATCTCAGAAAATTTTTCAATATGATAAAAAATATAAAAGACAAAAAATATATTTAGTCTTAGGTGTCTTCAATAGTTTTGGGAAAAAACAAGGTACAAAATCTTCACGAATAAAAAAACAATAGTTTTAACCCTTAAAGTGGCCGCGATGTAAAATTCCGCTTTTAGACATTTTATTGGGTGAATTTAATGTACAAAATTTTTGAAAAAAATACCAATAAAATTATTAACTTTATTATTTAACTCAAGTTTAATTCAAAATATCTAACTTAATTACTTGGAGGACAAAACAAAAATCATTAAGGGTTCCTAAAGTTTAATACATGGCGCTTAAAGGGTTAAATTGATTCTCAATGAAAGTATAAATCATTTTATGGAAAACTTTTTCATTCATCTTAGAAGAGAAGCTGAATATAAGCTTTGATAAAGCAATATAGTTTCAAGAGTTTATCTATAAATACATGGTTTATAATTCATACAAGAATAAGCTACACTGAAACCCTGATTTTACGTCCCCCAAATCTTTTCCCTGCATTTTATGTTTTCCCCAGCATGACCCTTCAACTGGTGCTTTCTATGTATTTCTCATATTTTTACTCAGTCCTTTCCAGGGTTCCCACCCTCTCAGCAGATTAAAAAATAGGGCCTTTATATGGCCTTTTTCAGGCCCATTTTCCAGAATATATAGGGCCACTTGACGTTTTGTAGTCGTACTTCTGCTGAATAACTAACTTTTAAAGGAAAAGCTTATCAGTTAGTCGAAAAACATAGCTATTATGTTCTTGCACAATATATTCATTTCTATAAACAGCAAAGCTTCAACTCCCATATACATTTTATTACCAGTTATGTATCATTTTACATCTTTAAAGCAACTTAAGAAACGAGCAACGGGTACTATACCAGGGTTGTTTGATTTCGTCCGGGGTGGAAAAAACCGCCGGAAAAAACCTGGAAAAAACCGCCCCGGACAAAATAGCATTTTGTCCATTTTCGTCCATTTTGTCCACTTTAAAGAAAATGACAGTTCTTGATTAAAAAATCCAAAGTTTAAAAGTAATGTTTTAAAATATTGATTTTTTTTCAATGAGGTAATAGTTTTATTATCAAAATTAGCACACATAATTATGTATACAAACAAATATTTAATAAACAATAGATACTATAAAAATATATCCGTATAAAATAAATGAATGTTAACGATAAGATTTAATGCTTATGAAAGCACACATTAGCAGTAAATAATTTTAAGATGTTTATTTGTTGTGAAGGAGTTTCATTGCCAATAATAAAAGTGTACATAGAATATAAAAGTAGAAATAAAAATTTTAAAAGATTTGAGAAAGAAAATTTTGCCATGAAATGAAATATGTTCCTATAATAACATTAATATATCCATAAAACAATGCTGTGTGCATAAATATTTTACAATGGGGCAACATTCGTTAAATCCTCAAAAAATATAACGTAAAATGACCAAATGAATCAAAATTAAACCCATATTTCTTGTAGCATCTAATGTATTTTCAAATACAAATGATACACATTTATATGTGTATTTAATTCAAACAAAATTTAAATATAGAATTTATGAGAAAATATCACATAAAGTTTACTTTTTAAGGGATTGTATTGTGTTAATAAATATCTAAGGTAATAGAATACTCTTTAATTTCTTTTTAAAAATATGTATTAAAGAAAAACTTTTTTTTTTCTATTTATCTACTCTACAATAATGTAATTACACTCAATAGTTTTTTCAGTATGTTAAATTTTATTTCTTTCAAATAAAATTAGTTAAAAATCAATGGGTTAATTGCCATTCTTTTTTTTTTTTTTGTATGATACCATCATTCCATTTTGAAAAATGGGTAATGCAAGAGAGATACTAATTGTACATCATAACATTTTTATACATCAAACGTATGAAAAAAATGTTTTTTTCTTTCATTTCTTCCATTTTGTCCATTTCATCCAATTTTGTCCATTTCGTCCATTTCTTCCGGCGTCCCGGACTTTTTACAAAAAAGTGGATGAAATGACAACCCTGTACTATACAGCTACTACACTCACGTCAAAAATTTTATGAACAAATTTTAAACAAAATTGTAGCAGTTCCTTTTAAACCATTTAAATGTAGTACAATATGACACACACTTCAATTTATAAAATTCAAGGATTAACAAGCAGACTCTAGGCCTATATAAAAGAAAAAAAATCCTATCCACCTAGGAGCGCATTCGTGGTGGTCAAATATGAAATGCAAACGTTTGGTTTAAAACTTCCACGACAATATAAAAAATTTAGACATTTTTTGGTTTTTTAGTTGCATAATTATCAATAACATTTGGATATTCTTTTGTTAACAATGCGCTTTAACTTAAAATTGAGGAACTAACTACCTTTGTGCTTGAAAAGTAAACTAAAGTTTTTTTATGTTTTATCGCGCAAAATTAGATTTTGTGAGCTAAAAATTGAAAAACCTTAATTTAAAAGTTTAACTTCGTTTCTTTTTGTTCTACTGTTCTTTCTCTTTCTCATTCATAACTTCTCTGCATCTTCTAAAATCCATTTTGCAACTCGATTTCAGACAAGACATTATTCTTAACAGCTGACTTTAGTCGTTGGTTTGCCAAATTTAATAAAAAATCTGATGACTCTTGATTGGATTAATAAGCTTCTTGTGTAACTATCGTATACTGCTTCACATTTAATTTGTTTGTCTCTCTGCTTTTAATGCCTTAAATATGTGCTGGTTACAAAACTTTAGAACTTCTAAACAGTAGAATGAGATAATTATATGCTGCCATAAAGTATCTCTGAATTTTGTACAACACATCAATATTTTATCTTTCCTTTAATGACCTAATGGGAGCACTGCAGCTAATAGCACGGAAAATTCTATTTTAAGCTATTAAAATTATAATTTTACAAATTCAACTTTTCAAAATACTGCCTTTCAGTACAAAATCATAATTAAACATTATGTGCTTGATTGTTTTAATTGTTTTCCAAAAAATGAAGCAATGGAGAACCTAATGCTTATTAAAATCAAGCTTGGAAAAATTAATAGGTATATAAATAGAAAAAATAAATTGTTTGTTATCAAAATATAAGCTAAAATTAGCTAATGGAAGGTATCTATTGTCAAAATAACGGTTAATTGTCAAAAATATTAAAATGTTTGCAAGATGCATTTGGATTGAAATCTTCAACAGAGGAAGCTTCGTCCGCGACATAAATGCTAGATGTTGACAAGCTTCTAAAAATAAATTACTTTTTTCACAAAATAAAATATAAAATAAGTTAAACTAAGGTAGCATGTGTCAAAATAATATTGGATTGTGAAAAATATCAAAATTTTTGCAAGATGCAAAAGGATTGAAATTTCAGATAAGGAGAATATTTTTCGCGACGCACATGCTCAGAATATCGCCATAGCAACCGTCATAACGTACAGTTAACAAAAGCAGAAGTTATACCACTTTTTCGCGATATTCGCTAGAAAAACGGTCGTTTGGACTTCGTTTAAAATTTTCGAATTTAATAAAAAATAAAAATAAATTTCATTTTTTTTCTTCTTAAAAAAGCGAATGAAACAACAAAAATGCAAAAATCCGATTCCTGTAGCGGATGCAAAGAGATTGCAGTTTTCAAAGTGATGGCATCAAAAGCATAAAAACGGTATATAAAAGGATTTATTTTGGAAAAAAAAATTTAAATTGCATTTTAAAGGTCTATGATAAACATATTTTATTTCTGTGAACACAATTAATGTAAAGATAAAATGAAGCGATCCATTCAGCATTTAACATTTAGACTCATAAAAGTTAATTTTGCTTTAAAAAACTTAAAATAAGGATCTGAACAAAAAAATAAAGCGAATTTTCATTTATTTGCCTCCTAATAAAGAGTAATTAGCTTGAAAAATAAGAAAAATTCGATTTTCATATTGGATGCAAAGAGATCACATTTTTCAAAATGAAAGCATCAGAAGTATAAAAACGGTAAATAAAATAATTTATTAAAGTCAAATAATTTTAGAATACATTTCATCAGGTTTATATGATGAATGTCATTAATAATCACCGACATATTGGCCAAAAATTCGGAGGGGAAAATGCGGAAGAAGGGAGGCGTAGCAAAACAGACAATACCAGACTTCCAACATTAACAGATGAAAAAATACATTAATTCCTGAATATTACTGAAACACCACCCCTGTAAGCATCTAACAAAAAAAAAAATCTTGATAATTTTCTGCCAAAATAAGGTCAAAACGTCGCACCAAAGACATCAGATGGCAATAATTTTAAATAGCTGGTCACTCTATCACAAGCAATCCTATTTTTTCTCCAACCCTTAGCTATCTGTTCACAGTTCCAAGTTCATTTCGCAGATAATTGCTATTATTATTATTTCCTTTTTGTTTAAGTCATGAGCTGGGAGAAAAATCCTTACTCTGCATTTCCAGAGAAATCTATAACAGCAATACTGCAGTAAGCCATTTTGATTTACATATGATAAAACAAACAAGTAGAACTATTAAAACAAAATAACTACCTTTTTAAAGTTATTAATTTCTTAAAAAGAAACCAACAGAAAGCGATACATTTTACATTAAAGATTTATCACTTGCCAGAGCATCACAGGCAGGAAGTGTGCGAATTTTTTTTTTTTTTTTCGCAAAATTGGCAGATAAGCGATTCCCTTCCTTAACTTCAGAAAAGACCGAAAAATTATGGGCTTTTACATGGAAATATGCAATGTTTTATTTTGATTTCAGATTTGCTTTTTGAATGAAAAATTTGTGAAATGTTCGTTTTTCGTCGTGATCAGCATTTTGTGAAGGGTCCGTTTTGCTTGATCGTATTTTTGTGAAGGGTCCGCTTTGCTTGATCGTACTTTTGTGAAGGGTCTGTTAACGGACCCGAACTTCCTCTGGTCAGACCAGGGCCTGATTACCCAAAAGGCTTGAGAAGCTTGAGCTTCCCCTTAGAATTTCCAGGGGGTCCAAAAATGACTAAATAACTGCTTAAAAAGTTCCAGTTCCTGCTTTTAAATTCAGCCTTAAAGAGAGCTAGTTCAATAAAATTTTAATTGTGTAACAATGTAGTTTTATGTTAATTTTGGGAAGTGATACATCTGATTCAACAACAAACCGCCATCAGTTGCTGATGTACAAATTTTTATGAGTTTGGGAAGGAAAGGGGGGGGGGGGAGCAGGAGGAAAGAAAATCAATTTTAATCTGTATTTTGCAGGGTAATTTTTAGAGAAATATTCCTATGCAAAAGTGGAGGGCCCTGAAATGAGGCTGAGCTTCACCTAACTTCAGAGGTTAATCGGGCCCTGGGTCAGACTTCTCACTCCAGCTTTTAATGCGTGGAGGAAAAACAAAGAAAAAAAACCTGAAACAGTCTTTTGAAAATTAAAGAAAATTTTCCAAAATTAAGGACTTTTTAAGGGTCTTTTAGGGACCTTAATTTTGCTTGATAAAATTAAGGGTTTCTTCAGGAAGTACGAACCCTGCACCTTGATCTGCGACCTTGAATCTCCACGCTGTGTTACGACGATCGAGAAAAAATGGAAGGGAGCAAGATGCGTACTTAGAATTTTTACAAATTCTTTAAAAAAAAAAATAGGGCTTTGAATCATTTTTAGGGCTTTTGATAAAATATATGGCCTTTTTAGGGGCCCCTAAAAATCAAACTCAAAAATCAGGCCTTTATAGGGCCTTTTTCAGGCCCGTGGGAACCCTGCTTTCGACAGCGTAAAATCTGGGTTTTACTGTATTTACTTGAACTTTGAAAGAAAAAAAAAAAAACTATATATATCATTTGAAAATATATTCACAAGTAAAAAATAATTTATTATTAGTACCTAACTTTAAAAAGTAACTCAAAAACCAGAGACAGAATATTTTCTGTTTAAATTTATTCCAGATTCATTTTTGGAAAACAGGCATAATATTAATGAAAATTTCTTAAATAAACAACATCAATGCCTTAGACTTTAGCTAGACGTGGGTAAATTACAGCTTAATTACAATGAAGATATTTTTATGGAAAAAGATGTGCAGGGAAAAAAACTTTTACCTCAACATCATTATATTCTTCCACAGAACAAATGTCAGGAACTTCTGTGACTGAGAGAGTATCCTCTGAGTGGCTGGCTTCGGGATCTGGATCCATCACAACGAAATAGAACAAGCATCAAAGTTTAATATCAAGCTCTAGTCAATATCATACTGATTGCAGAAGAAATCCATTGTCAGACAAACACACATTCAAGGAAGCATTTTGATTATCTATAAAAACAAAATAAAGTTAGAACAATTCTTAATGCTGACAAAAAATAGAAGAAATAAAAATCAGAAAACAATAATATTCACTTAGTAATTAATTAAAATATTCAAATATTGTTTCAGTCAAAATAAAATATGCCTTTCTTTTTCAATAGAGACTGAAAAATACCCATTTTAACAAATCAGTTAATCAAAAGAAAAGTATACATTAAAAAGACATATAATTATGTGAAAGACTGAAACGGATCATCTCCAGACTAGGATGATTCAGCCTTCAGAATATCAGTGTTTTCAGAGTTTGAAGCTCAAACGTTTCGAGTAAAAAAATAATAAGTTGACATTTGATACAGAAGGATACGTTTATATGCATGGGAGATAACGCATGTGGTTACAAGTTAACTCCAGCAGCACATTGTTCAATCTGATGCAAATTTTAACATTTAACAAAATTCAATCTATTTAGGTACGAAAAAAGTTCTGAGGAGTATAGGGTTCCTGCACTTATTTGATCAGAAATTAAGCCTTGGTGAAGAAACACATTGTTTCCACCAGATAATTATACATTAAAAATGACCGTTGGAATGAGTACAACAGTTCGTATATAACATCAATCCTCGCCAAAACTCTCAGACTAAGGATCATTAATAGACCAAAGGCAAGAAAAAAACTCATAACTAGCTTCCATAGGCTCTAAAAATCCAATTCGTATATAACCAGCATATAAATATAGAATCATTCCTAACACCTTAGTGGTCAGAAGAAGGAGTCGATTAGTCAATTAGAAGGATGTCTTAAAACATTTCGAACCTTAAGAAATGGTTATTTTGCTAGTTCTTAGCATTGAAATGTATACTACATTAAAAAACAAAAACTTATGAAAAAATCAGCTAAAATTTGCTTTATAGTTAATGTCTAGAAATTTAGAAGCTATTTTTGAATTCAAAATGATTTCATTGTCAAAGTAAGAAAAAAGGTAATATTCAGACCTTAATAGAGGACTTGAGACACCTCGGCTATTTCTCATACATGGAGGTTCTCAAAACTGTCTTAGGTCATCTTTGGTCACTTTAAAGAGGATCATGACCTCTGAATCTACACTTGACACATGAAGCTAACATTGTAAAAAGAAAAATACGCACACATCCACAAAAAAATAAACTATATAACAAAATATTTTAAGAATTTGAACTTTTAAGGATGATCTTTTGGATATCAATCTTGGGGACTTTTCAAATCATCAAACATTATTTTTATGAGACATCGATGAAAGACATCAAACATAATTTTTTATTTTAATGTTATTCTCCTTGACTTTTAATAGCTAACTGATTCAAATGATAGTTCATTGATGTAAAGTATACAAGATCTAGATTCTGTCATGATTTTTGCTGCATGATTTATAAATACTCTTCTGGGCATGTTACAGTGTGATCATAATTAATTTTTTTTTATTAATCTAAAAGGCATATCAGAAAATTTTTCAAAAATTAAAGTCTCAGGAAAATTTGCCGACATGTAATGCATCAAAATCATTGGAAAAAAAAAACTATTTTTTGCATTGATTGATCATTATTTTATTTTCGAAACCAGCACAAAATGAAGTTAAGATATCTTTAGAGAATTATTATTATGACTTTGAACTAAGAAGTCAAGGTGAGTAGAAAATATATAAGTTGAAAAAAAAAAGAAGCACATGTATACATTAGGAGGTAATTATTTTGTGACATAAAACGTAAGTTAAAGATACATTTTCTGTACCGATGACAAGGATCTTTTATTTTGCTTCTCAACAGTAAGGAGTTCACCGGCACTTACCGTAATTGTTTCGTAGAAAATCAAAGTTTTGTAATTAATTTAACTTTCTGAGATCATTTTGAAAGTTAAACATTCCAAAAGTTCAGCCACAAATCATTTACAATAAATGAAAAACTAATTCCTGTCTATAAAATACATACAACTTAGCAACCACTGACCGATTCATGATGATTTCATTTCTCTGCTCCCAAAGCGGAACTTCAAAACTAGCATTATTTGTGACCTAAAATTATTCGGAAGTATATTCATTCAATAAAAAATCTTTAGATCATTTAATAAAGAAATTTATCAAAAAGTCATTGATTAAGAAAATTAAAATGAAATAAATAAATAGGAAATTTCGCAATTTTGAAAAGCAAATGTATGAAGTAAGTTTAGACGAATTAATGTTTTCAGTACTCTATAAAACATTTTCAAGAACAGTAAGCTTAATTTTAGGTGAAAACATTACAATTTAAAAATTCAAGTATTCCATCAGAAAAACGAGTAAAACGAAACTATCAGTACTTAATCCGCTCAACTTTTACGTATCTCATATTGATCGTCTGCAATAGTGCTCTGGAGTTATTTGCGCATGTAATGTAGCTGTATTTACCGGAATCTAAATATTATAGCTATAAGTGTTATAACATGTTCATTGTCATTTCATTGTATTCATCTTTCTTCTTTCACAAGAGTGCATGCTTTGCAAAAAAGAAGCTGCGGGTTAAAAATGGAAGTGTTTGATATTACAATGACTCTTAATGTGACTGTAGTTTTTAAAATCTGAAGCTAAACTTCTAAGCAAAACATTTGCGACTTATGAGATATATTCAGTGGTAATTATTATGATTCTTCACGAGTGATATGATTTCATTTGTTTTATTTTCAATGTTTCTTTTGCAATTCCTTTGATTGGCTTGAATTTTAAATGATATTTAGATGTTACTAGCTTTTCTTGTTCAAAACATCTTTCTTTTAGTAGTGATGAAGTTAGAAGACTAATTAACAAGTTAGCTGGTTTCTGTGTTCAAAGCGAGCAGTTCAAACTAGCAAAATGTTGTGCTTCTCTGAATCACCCTTTGAAATTCCTATGGCCACTTCATGAATGTTTCTTCTGATGCGATATTTGGAAATAAGAAAACTGACTTCAACCTTTGATTGTTGCATGTGTGACAAGGTGATATATTCTAAATCCCTATTACAAAAAAAAAAAAAAAAAAAATCTTATCACCCTCAGTTTTTTTAATTTAGCTTAAACTGTAATATTTATTGCTAAAAGCATGTTAGTGCTTGGAAGCTCACATTGTGTGAAAAGTTTCTTTGCAATTTGTGATGCAACAGATAATTGTTTTTTATGTAATAATATTGCAAAAGGTCCTTATTTACGTTCTTGTTTTTTTTTTTTTTTTTGAAAATCTTCTTTCGAGTTTCTTTATTTTATGTTGAATTGTGAAAAGATTAAAACCTGACATTTAAAAAGATATTCTTTTAATCTGTCTTGTTAAACAAATTTTTTTTTTTGTCCTGCAGCTCACTTGTTTTAGAGTCAACACTAAATTCAAATTTATTACTTTAATAAATTTTGAAATCCAGTGTTTTCCAACTGTTTGACTAACATCTATCACCCCCCCCCCCCTTCTCTGAAAAAAATATAAAATGGCACTAGTAAACAGCAATATTATTGAATATATATATATAATTAATTCAAACTAATTTTATCCAGTCACTCTCAAACTATAAAGAAAACAAAAATATGGTGAATAAATAAAAGTATGTTTTTTACATCCCTCCCCCCTTCTTTTGCAAAATTAACTGACAGTAATTTGATGGAAAATATTTAACTAAGCACTGATACACTTTCCACCTATAGAAGTACATATTTTATGAATTTATTTCATTTTTTAAATTGGAATTTGGAGGAATTATAAAAGCACTGAAACTTTAAATTGAAAGAAAGCAGAAAACAAAAAAGGAAAATTCAAACTTGGTGATAAGTTAAACTGGGATGTAAGGAGGAAGATCCTGAGCATTAATGTGCTTATTTTTGAATTTGTATAGCTCCTTGTTGAGCTTATATCAATTGATTTTGTACTAGTTTACAATTTCGATACCCATTAACTTTTTTTCATTATTATTTTATCTTACAAATACTCATCGCCCTCCACACTTCAAGAATTTGTCATCCTCTTGAGTAATCAAATTGTTCCTTTGGGAGCTATCATTCCCAGGTTGGGAACCACAGGTCTAATCTGTTTAAAAGAGACTTATGTATTATCAATCAATAGTTTTTATTAATATCCCATGTGTCAAAAAAATTTTCTGTTTTGTACGACAAATTTTCTGGAACCCAAATCTTTCTGCAACTCTAGAATATTCTTCAATAATAAATATATGTGCAACCCTCTTACAATAACTCAGGGTGTTTATAAAATGTTAACATCAGTGCTATAGATTTATAGTTTTTTTCCTGCTGGCAGTTTCTTATATTTTTTTTCTTGGTCTTTTTTTTTTCCCCCCTCCCACTCACAAAAATCTTTCTGCATACTGTCTCCCTGATTCTGTGACAATGTCGCCGTGTCTGCAGCTTTCTGCCACAGGGTCAATATCAAAGTTAAAGTCCAGAGTGGACGAGAAGCCATATCAGCCTAATTCAAAACTAGGAGCCTGTCCCTTGAAGGGTATTATAAATTTGACAAGTTAATGATGAAAGGGAACCAAACTGACAAGAGGGGGCCGAGAGCCAAAGCTTTGTGCAGCCCTGTTGAAATCGGATCATAAATTAGATCACTAAAGGTTTCTACAATGATTAGAACGAGTTTGGTGACTCTATGATGGGCACTTTATTGTATACCTACTTGGCAAAAAAAATTTTATGTGACAAAACAGGTAGCCTGGATTGTAGGTATTGTTTGAAATAATACTGAATGCATGTTTTGTGAAACCTATCATGGAAACTCCTTAATCATTTTTGCTATTTCCCATTTCTATCTTGAATGAGGCGGGGGGCTCATGACCAGAATTTGAAATAAATGATTGTTAGTCGTATTTTGCAGTTAAAAAATCTAGTGTGTTGTTCACAATTCACAATTATTGATCCAGTCGTCATTTTCGACATCAAACTTTTTATTAAAAAAAATTTTTTATTTTCATATTTTCATGTCCTCTTTGGTACTAGCTTTAAAAACTTAACTTTTTCCAGAGGTGAGGGGCTAAGAGTACATGGATATACTTTATGCACATTATGTGAGAAACATCAAAAGCTATGCCCGCATATATGTGAGAATACATTGATCTCTCAAACTCACTGGGATGTAATTGTCCCCTCATGACATCCTAAACTGCCAAACTTAATTTTACTGACAACTGCTTTCACCAGGCATGCCCACCTTTTATTTACTTTAAGCCTCAGAGCCTCCTGTTACCTGTCATGTTTAGGGGACTTAAAGGGTGTCATGGGGCAGACTGCACCATTGAAATTTTTAGGGGTAGTTTCCTCTTTTTTTGGGAAGATCTCATTGGGGGGTATTGGATGAGTGTCTTTGCTTTTGGGAAGGATGGGCTCCTGTAATGGGGGCAAGGTAGGCTGAAATCTACCTTGCTTTTTGAAATTAGTTCTTTCTTGCTTTCAGTACTATTTTTTGGCAAAAATATAAAAACTTCTTTACCAGCCATTAATGAATAAGTTATTAAAAATGCCAACTTAAAACAACTATTAACTTTCACTGAAATTTCTTTCCATGGGAAAAATATCCTGGTAATCCATGGGGTAGATATATATACCCCCTCACCTCGACCCTTAAAATTTTGCATATAGGCACCCTTGTGGGTACCTGCTTGATTTTTTAAGTATGCCAAGCTGGACATTTAGGCATCTAAAACAAAAATGCTAGGTGCAAATGACACAAATTTTACATTGAACCCTGGTTGGCCCTTCTTTAAATAGAACCAAAGATAGCCATAACCATTTTGGAGACTTCAAAAAATCAGGGCAGAGGATCCCAGCTCCCCCTCCCCCGCCCTTTTATATACTTCTGACCTACCTGTCACAAAATGATGCAAGAGCGGTTGCAAGACGCAAGTTTTTATTTGAATTCTAAAGTATTTTTAACCATTTTTTTACTTATAAAGTTTTTTTTTTATTTTCTTCAGTTCTTTAAATTTGTTCTCTTTTGTGCTAAATGTTTTCATTTCTTGATTCTAGATTGTTACAAGATATTCTATGCTTGCTGTGCTTGGAGTCTGATGTCAGCTTTATCTCTTTATCAAATTCCGACAAGATGATTGAAGGTTAATTTAAATTTAAATTGCTTCTTTTAAGTAGCTGAAGTGTATTATTTTTCTTTTTTCTCTTTTTTGTTTCATTTAATTTAACTTTCATGTAAGTATTTTAGTTTCCAAAGTACAAATAGTAACTACAGATCATGCAATTAACTTTATAAATCCACTTATTTTGTAAACTACAAAGGAAAAAAAATGTATTTCAACAGCACTAGTGAAATGTAGCATTGGGTTGTGTGCAGTGTATTTTGGAGTCAATTATACCAAAAAATATGTAGTGATGCAAAGTCAACCCATGTTATTTAAAGTTACTGAATGACTATTGGTTTTGGGTAATTCAATACAGAACATATATTTTTAGATACATTATTTATTTACCGTATATACTCGCGTATAGGTCGATCTCGCGTATAAGGCGCCCCCCCCCCCCTACTTTTTGAAGAAAAATCGGGAATAATCGAAACCCGTGCATAACTCGAGATCGCACTTTCTGAAACGATCAGGAACGTTTTGCCGCAATTTTTGAATATAAACGTTTTGAATAGAAGAAAAATTAAATACACTGAACATTTTTGTGTTAAAAACATCATAATTGTTATTCCTTTTCACAAAAGGGTTCATTTTTGCAATCGCGATTTTTGCAAAAGATTTTTTTTTTCCATCGCGGTTTTCGTTAGGACTCGATTTTACGATTACAATTTTTGCTATCTGTTGCTTTTATTTTGCATTATTATCAATAAAATTTTGCGATGTAGCAGTATTACATTCCGTTTCAAAAAAGATAAACACAATCAATCGTAAAATTCGCGAACACGGCAATTCCTGCACTTTTCGCGCTGTTGGTCGTTTATTGTAACTATTTATTCCTTATTTCACAATTAAACCATGCAAAAATACAGTAGAATGTATGAGTATTTATTTCTTTAGCGCCTTTTTTAAATAGTTTGACTGCATCGGAAAAATCTTCTCGTTTTTGAGTGTTTTTTTTTTCCATAAGTTGTTTGGGAGAAATTTTCGGAAATTCAGCCTCGCGTATAAGTCGACCCCCTAACTTTCCACTTCATTTTTTGGACTAAATTTCTCGACTTATACGCGAGTATATACTAGGGTGGAGCGGAAAAGCAAAGTTTTTATTTTCAAATCATATTAGTGTGAAAAAGTTGCAATTGCTGAGGATTTTCAAAACAAACAAAAAAAAAAAAAAATTGAAATCGGATACTATCTTCCGATCCCGTAATGAGCCTAAAATTTGAAAAAATTGAAATTTTCATGTGTTCTTAGTGGATTTTTAAAATTTTTGTTTCAATGTTTCATTTTAATGCTCTTGGACAAAAAAGCTACGATTGGTGAAGCCTTCTGAAATTAAAAAAAAATATATTGAAATCAAATAATGCCTTCTGGTCCAGGAACAAGCCTGAAAAACCAAAAAACTGGAGAATTTCAGCTTTTCTTTGGGATTAAAAAAAACTAAAAAATAAAAGTTATCATTTTTTTTCTCCTTTTTCCCCTGTATTACAGCGTAAAGTATTTTAAAGAAGCACTATATTACTCATAAACATTAATTAATTTCTTAATTTTTAAGGTATCTTCTAAGCATGCAAAACTACCATTCTTTACAAAATTGAAACATTTTCAAATACTAGAAAATTATACAAAATTTCTACAATCCAGTATACAAGTCTTAATGTCTGTTACTTGTTGAAGCTAACTCATACTCAGATTTTTGGAAAATTCGAGCCTAAGTGATTTGGATTTCAATGTTGCTCTTATGTAGCCATCTCTTGATTTAAATTAATGTACTTTGAGTGAAGCCTCCGTCACTAGCCTCTCCACACATCTTTCGATGGCTTGCCTATGACAGGGGAATAATTTTATGTCCCAGTCCAGAATAGTGCCTGTTGTGATAAAATATTCATTGTCTTTGTTGGGCACTTTTCGAAGAAAAGGTGGAGAAGATAACTTTGTCGTGTTTCTAATTGATAATCTCTGTTCGAAATTCAGGGATGGACCGACAGAGTTCCTATTGCTTTTGTCTTTAGAAATAGACTCTCTGTCTTTTAAAACGTTTTTAAATGCTAGTTCTCTTATGTGCCTCCTTTCATCAAACACAATTGCCATTAATAAGGTTTAGGGATGCACAAAAAATGAGTTTCTTTCAATGACCGGGTAAACAACTTGTTTCAGATTGTCAGGTAAGTATCGACATTTTTGAATTGTTCTGTAAACATGAATAGGACTATCCGTAAATTTTTGCAGTTCTTTATTTCAAACCAGACTGGCATGTAACATTTCAAGATGAAAGTAACAATCTCTATTAATGCACCTGTTGGGATCAATGCACTTACATACAGTCTTAGAATTATATTTGCACAAGTGAGCCATCTGGAATGTGAAAGTGGCCCGGGGTCACCATTTGACAAATCATTCCGACAATCGCCACTCTTTATTGCTTGAGATATATCTCTAAAAGATACCTTTAATCCCTGCTCAAACCCTTTCTGTTTAGTTCTGGAATTGTACAGCCAATTACTTGAAAATCTATTACGGGCAGTTTTTCACAACCTCTGAGATGTTCCCCTATTGGTCCTGAAAACGAACTTGGACCGGTTGTTCCCCCATCCATATGCCAAAAAAAATGATGAAAAGCCAATTCAACGAAATGGAAAAAACAAATAGCCCACTGCAATGGTCATCACTTTTTAACTTCTAATTTGTTATTGTTTCATTGTTATTAATTGGAGCACGACAAAGTTAACTTCTCCGTCTTTTCTTCGAAAAGTGCCGAAGACATTGATTATTTTATTACAACAGGCACTATTCCCGACTGGGACATAAAATTATTCCCCTGCTGTAAGCAAACCGTCAAAAGATGTGTGAAGCTAGTGTCTGAGGTTTCACTCAAAGTATGGATTTAAATCAAGAGTTGGCTACAAAAGAGTAACATTTAAATCCAAATCAATTATGCCCGAATTTTCCAAAAAATCTGATTATAAGTTAATTTCAACAAGTACATTAAGACTTATATTCCGCATTGTAGAAATTTTGGCAAATATGTTATAATTTTCTCATATTTGAAAATGTTTCAATGTTGTAAAGAATGGTAGTTTTGCATGCTTAGAAGATACCTTAAAAATCAAAAAATAAATAAATGTTTATGAGCAATATTGCTTCTTTAAAATACTTTGCGCTGTAATAACGGGAAAAAGGAGAAAAAAATGATTTTTTTTTTTTAATTTTTTTAAATCCCATAGAAAAGCTGAAATTCTCCAGTTTTTCTTCTGGTTTTTCAGGCTTGTTCCTGGTTAGGAAGGTATTATTCAATTTCAATATTTTTTTTAAAATTTCAGAAGGCTTCATCAATCATAACTTTTCTGTCCAAGAGCATTAAAATGAAACATTGAAACAAAAATTTTAAAATACCACTAAAAACACACGAAAATGTCCATTTTTTTTCAAATTTTAGGCTCGTTGCGGGATCGGAAGATAGTATCCGATTTCAAAAAAAAAAATTTTTTTTTTTTTTTTGAAAGTCCTCAGCAATTGCAATTTTTCTGCACTCTTATGATTCGAAAATAAAAACTTTGCATTTTTTGCTCCACCCTAGTATATACGGGCTTATTATTGTTATATTCTTATTGTTCATCTGTGTCTGTCCATGTCACTGTGCAAAAATGTTAATGTATAAAGAAAATGTTTCATTAAATGTTAATATTGCCATTTTTATTTTAAATTAAGTTAAATGTTTTTTATTTATTTTGTTTGCAGTTTTGAATTTATCTGCTTTGGCGCTAAGAAATTGTGTTCGAAAGCTTTTTCAAGCTTTTGTGATTATTTTATTTTTTGGCTCCATTTTCATCCTTCTTGGGAAACAATTATATAAAGGTGTGTTAACTCAAAAGTGTGTTTCTGTACCACCTGAAAACATCACTGATGCTGAATTTGCTGCATTTGTGAGTAATTCATGTAAGTATTCAAATACTTCATTAAACTTCTTAGCACTTTTTCTTTGAGTACTTATATACTGCTGTATTAAGGTTATGATGACAATTCCTTATTTTTTGTAGAATTTTTTTATAGCCCAAATGAGTTATTAAACTTTCAACCTTAGATAAAATTTGCATAACATTAATGAAATTTACTAACTAAAATCTATTTTTAAGATTACTGGTTTTGTTCTTGTAAATATGATAAACATTGATATATTGGATAAAACATTGATACATTGAAAGTAACTTTTACATTAAAAAACAATGAATCGGAAAATCTTATGAAGTAAATGTTATTGAATTTAAGAGTTTAACTTATAAATCTAATTGGGGCTGGCCTGTCATTCCAACCTTATCCAGGGGGTGGGGGTGAGGGCAAATGGTGTATACTCAATGTAAATTAGGGGAGAGTGGTAATGAATGGGCCACTTTTTGGTTTTGAATTTTTGTAATTTTTTCTAACACTTTGTTTCAACTCTAAATTGATGTTTTATTTACTTTACTTATCTAGCTATCTAAAACAGTCATAAAAGTTGAATTAGCACCTGTCTATAATGAATTATAATAGAAAATAAAAATTTTGAAATTTGGCCTATTCAACCCCACCTATGGGGTTGAATGGGCCATCGAAGGTAATGAATGGGCCACTAAATGAATTCAATGAAAACATGTGGATTTTATCTTTTATTTGCTGAATATGACAAAATAAATGTGACACTTGACATGATGATACAAAATCATACTGATTTAAAATTATATAAACATCAAAACTGATGTAATTAAAATAAAACTGATGCATACCAATTGTAGCAGAAAAATGACTAAATAATGAGATTGTAAGAAATAAATAACATCAAATATATATATATAAAAAATAACAGATAATACACACTATGATTTAACAAAATTTATATATTTCAAAAATAATATTAAAAATCACTTTCAAAAACTTCATCTTCATTTTCAAACTTGTCAAAATTCAAATTTTTTTTTTTATTTACTGGACATCGGGAATAAGAAATATCTAACTTAAGTTACCAAGAAAGAAAAGGAAATTGTACTGTGAGGAATATAATATGAAGGAGAGAGGGGGGCTTTTTCAAGCCACGCACTGCGACCAGAGGTCTATTGTACTATAGGAATATAATATTAGATCTGCAAATTATATTTAGAAGTTACTACAAACCTATTTTGACGACAGTAATCTTTATCTATGACAGTCAGTTGTGTTTCATATTAATGCGAAAATCCAAAGAAAAGGAAGAAAAACAATATTTAGGTGGCCCATTCATTACCATGACATAGTGGCCTATTTAGCCCCACCTATACTTTTGGAATATATTTAGGTTTTTTGAGTACATTGAATTTAGATAACATCAAAATACATCTTAAGTTTAGTTTATAGATATGGAAAGACTAGCTTATACATATGTATGCAGTGAAATACTTGGTACATTTTAGCTAGGAAATGTTTTACTAAAAAGGGAAAAACTTACTTTTCAGTCAGATTCTTGACCATGCCACTCTAGTTTGAAAATGGCTCAGCGCAAACGAATGAAAATTGGATGAGTTTAGTAGAACAAATAGCTACATCTATTGGTGGCATCAAAAAAAAATTCATACAAATACTTTTTCATATTTTGTTTGTGGCCCATTCATCACCATGGCCCATTCATTACCACTCTCCCCTACTCCAAAAAATACCAAAACCACACCCACTTAAATATGAATATATTTATTTCCCAAAGCCCGGGGTGGTGGTGACAAATGCCAACATGACGAGCCAGAATTGGGGCATCAATTATGAACCACTCTCTCACTTAGAAACTGCATGTTTTAAAATTTTATGTATCTGGTTTTATCAATAGAGGTTTACCTCAGAACACTATTTATTATTAGTATTATTTATAACAAATTCAAGAGAAACTTTTCGTTGGAATTTTCCCTCGTTTGATTTATTGTTTATTATTCATTAAAATATTTTTTTCAATTGAAAACTTGTTTGTATGCTCTTGATAAGTTAAAAAAATGCAAGATGAATGCATTATAGTCTTTCACACTTTTATATAATTCAATACTTCTCTTGAAAGCTTGTTGCTGTAAGTCATTTGTAATTATCAAATCATAAAGTAAAGCATTAATTTTATTAAGTCTTTATTTTTTAAATATGTAGTAATACTCAAAATTGAAGGGTGAAAGTCTGCAGTATTATTAACAGAATCAACTGCGCAGTATTTGTTTTCTTTCCTAATGAGATATTATTCTCATTAGTTGCAACCACAATAAAGTTCTTCTTGAGACTATGGTCATTTTTTTTTAATCCAAAAACTCTTTAACTATTTTTAAATTATGATTTTTCAACTTAGTTTTTTAAATTTACCAAGAAACCAGTTGGGGGATTTGGTTCTGTTTCCTCACGTTCCTCATTATTACACTCCTGTCTGGAATGTTAGCAAAAAAAAAAAAGCATCGGTAAAATTCCTAAAGCACGTTAGCTTCATCAATGTTAAGAAAACAAATAGTTTTGTGCGCATTATTTAAAACTATCTATCAAAACATTTCTGAATGATAATTTTAATTTTTTAACCACAATGCACTTTTATTCAGTTTATGCAAAATTCTAAAAATTTATTTGTTTCTATAAGACACTTTTAACTACCACAAATAAGTAAAATTGTGAAGAAAATAAAGAAATCCATATCTTTATTTTAAAACAAACTTCTACTATTTCATTTTTTGTAATGCACACATTATAGTCTAATTGCTAGTGTATTTAGAAATTTTATTTCTTAAAATGTAATGTTTTTGTAAAAAAATCCTTTATGTCATATAATGGTTTTTAAGCCTATTAAATTTCATTATTTTCCTATATTTGTATAAAACACATATACGATATCAACATTTTTAGGTTGTATCTCATACACTTTTAGTGATGTAGTTATCTCCAAAAGAATATAAAGTTGCTCTTCAAGCAAATTAAAATGCCCTTTGGTAACAGGGATATAGGCTTTTTTCCTTGCACATGAAGATTTCACATATGCTCCTCGATATCTGTAGGACTTCTCACACCACATAAAATGCAAATGATTTTCAGAAAGGAAAATTAGGATTTTCAATTACAAAAGTTTACAATGATGAGGTCAAAAATATTTTTTCGTGTTAGCTGAAATTTTCATTTCACTGCAGGCATTATGCATGAAATTTTAACTTAGTAAATTGAACTTTATTCACAAGTGTTCATTTTGGCTGTGATTCCATATTGACGGTGTATGTATTTAAAGAGTTCAATTGTATTTATTTATTTTTGAAATAAAGAATTTTAATTTCTTTCAATCATTTCATGAAATGAAGCATAAATGTTCACTTAAATATGTAAAGCTAGGAACATTTTAATTTAAATGTAAAGGTTGACCTAGAGCAAATTTTAGCAAAGAAATATTTTTCATTTACATATAAATTGAATGTTATTTTTAAATATAGTGTGACTGTGTTGTATTTGTAGCAAACTGGTTGGAAACGAAAAGTGGGTACTATTATTGTGGAAACAATACTGGATCCAGGTATGCATTGTACATTATTGATTGTCTATATTAAAATTAATTTAAAAATATACTTAAAATTCATATGTAATCTAGACCCTGTCCTGAAAACTACACCTGTTTGAAAGGAGCTGATGGTAATTCCTATGTATCTAATTTTAACTTTTATGGATCATCAGTGGTGACAATATCTCAATTGATGACATTGCATTTTTGGCAAGAGCTTTACCAAAAAGTAAGACATTGTATTTTCATTGAGTTGTATATGTGTTGCACTTATTTCTTTCAATTTTCAATAATCATGCTAAATTTAATTCTAATCTTGCAGCATGCGCTAAATTTATTGCTATGTCTTACTTGACATGTTACTTCAACTATGTGGAAACTTTCATTGATCACAAAAGTATTTTAAATGTCAGGGCTGTACCGAGCCAAGTTGAAGCCTATGCCAGTTTTATTGCCAGTCCCTCCTTGCTTTCACACTAATGAAGATAATAAAAACTGCTTTCCAGTAAGTTTGTTAATATTATTTTAAGTGCCCTAAGATCTAAAATCATTACAGTTAGTGTTATGATCTGAGTCTGAGAAAAATTACTAGACCTTAAGAGCCAGGAGCAATTTTCAGGCTCAAACTTAGTTATTTCCAACAATTTACGAGAAAGTTCAGCATGATATGGCTGAAGAACGAAGTTGTTTAAGTGCTGTTTTATTTACAGGGGTGACCTGGCACTGGATATTTTTGCCATGGTTATGATCAGTTATAATTAACTATTTTACTGCAGAAATTCTTCTTACTGTTTTAAAAAAAAGCTGAAATTCAAACAAGCATAAGCAATTTTTCTTGTGTTTTAATTTGCAAAACAGTTTATTATCTCATCCAAGCTGAAGTTGTTACGAAGTTGATTTCCCTTCGGTAAACCTCTGAGACTAGAAAGAGTTGCTTGGATCTGTAGAGAGCAAACAATCTATAACTCTAGAAAGCAAGCTGAAAGAGCATATTATTATTATTTTTGTAATAAAAATAAAATATTACTGACCTACAATATGTCCCCCTTTTTCTCCTGGCAAAAAATATGTGTTAAGAGTCCATAATATTTCATTGTTAACTGTTAAATATCTGAACTGTTACGTTGTCAATGTTACTTACTGTATTACTTATTTCGGTATTTTATTGACCAAATTAAAATGTAGACATATCATTTATTTAAACAACTAAATTACTTACCGTTATTTTTGTTTCACTATTCTTAGACTAGAAAAAAAAGTTTTAGTACATATAATTTATAAACCATTTCTTATGGATGAGACTTTGCCTTTTGCAATAACAGAATGTAAAATCTTGAGTTATGAGAGAAATGATGAGTGTTCTGCTTTTTAAACATCAAGATACCAAGATTCAAAACCATAAAAATGTGACATTATTTATGAGACACTGGTGTCTTAATATATTGCCATCCCGAATATAAATATCGTGTCAGTGTGTGTACAGCATGTAGCCAAAGATTTGCATACACTAAACATTTATTTTACCACACTCTGCTACAGCGCAGTCTTAAGTGAATACAGGATATACAAGCCATGCTTATTCTGAACTGCTAGTCATACTCAGGCTGAAAGAAAACTTTATTCTCTACCCTCTCACTCACTTCCTTATAGTCACTAGTCCTTCCTTATACTCACTAGTCCTTCCTTATACTCACTAGTCCTTCCTTATACTCACTAGTCTTTATTATTCCTAGATCTGTTCCATTAAGGACATTTTTACCCTTTGCACTACTGTAATTCCAAGGTTGGCTCCCTTCAAAGTATCAGACTCAGCCGAGTTTGACCTTTCAGCAGCAATTAATAGTGCATTCTATTGAAATGCTTTTCAGCTTTTAAAAAAATGTGTAAAAAAGAATTCATATTTTTTCAAGTTTCTTACTTTTAGGCTAACGTTAGAAAGCTTTCATTCGATATAGTATGCTTGTGTGCAAATCTTTTGTGTTCATTCACCTAATATGTCATCTAATTTAACAGTGACCTCATATCGTCCTTTAACCCTAAAAATTAGAGTACTACTTGAACTTTTTAGCAGTACAATGGTTTTTAGAAAACTTATGAAGGGTAAGAAAGAAGTTATGTATGTATTGTTTTTGAATTATCTGATTGCTCTATTTTATTGTGAAAATTGAAATATTTTAGAATTACATTTGCTGAAGTTATGCAAGTGCATATCATATTTAAAAGAGAAAAAAGAAACTGGAAGAATGTTAAATTGCATCTACAATGCTTAATAATTATGAAAACATGAAACAGACTTTTCAAAAACTAAATGAATCAAAGTATGATATGCACTAACGCGCTCTAGTAACAACAATTCTGTTTTGACTTTTGTTTTTGATTGTAAAAATGTAAGAAAAGTAAAAAAGTGTAAACTGGGTACTTTTAGCTTTTCACTTTCATAATTGTGAGCATGTGGAATTCAAATAATGTTTGAGATTTATTTAAATTTAAATTTTCTATAAAGTTATCACAGTGCAGTTTTATATCAAATAAATAATTGCATTGTTATTTTCATTTGAGAAAATTATATAAAGTTATTTTTGTTTCAGATGTTGTTGACGGCTGGGTCCCTTCATGTGACTTATTTTGTTCTTGCTTTCTATTCATTTTTATATTCAAGTGGACTCATTTTGGCTATCATTACAAGATCTTATAAAAATGTACTGAGAGAGTTTGAAGTCATTGAGAAAAATTCTCATGCGGTAAGAAAGGCTCTTTGAAAGAAATATTTTTATTTTTAGACGTCTTGGAGTTCATGAATCACTTTACGATTTTAATAAACTAGCTAAACTTCCAAACCTCTGCTCTTTAATGTATACTCATATAATGCTTTCATTAGGTTACTACTTTTAAACTTTTTTTTTTGTTTTATTTTGTTTTAGGTTGGTTTTAATTTTTGTCAGTTTTTCATATTAAAATATATATATTCTTTAATCAAAGCAATTCTGTTTTTGTATAAGAATGGTGAGAAATTTTGTGATGATTTTACTTTCATTGCAGGTAAAGAAAGAAAATTTAAGCCGTTGTGATATTCAAAAAGGAATAGTAAAGAGTCCCTCTTGTAAATCTTATGAATTATTCTCCAGCCAAGTCATTTCTTCTGAAAAGGTGGAAAGGCAAACTTCAGAAATAATGGACTGTTCTAACCGCTCTGCTGATAAAAACATTGACGTGAGATTATTTTTATTTATTTATTAATTATTATTATTATTTCAGTGTCCGCAGCAAATTTCTCTACAACTAGAGGTGGTCCGCACTCTGAATATACTTGCTTTAGATAATTAGAGAAAAAATGTTTGCGCTCATGAAACAAAATTACGCAGTTGAAATAAAAAGTAACTATCAATGAATACCATTGTTTAAAAAAAAAATCTGTAATTGTATTGTCTAAATCCAAAGTAAATATGTTTTAGCAAAAAATGAAAGTACACTATCATGAATCATCTTCCATGTCAACTTGTTTTTTTATCACCATTACAATAGCTTAAAATTAATTATAAATTTTTCTGTTTTTAGCCGGACAAAATTCTTAAAGACCATGTTACAGAAGGTAAATGTATGAGAGAAACTGTCAGGTCTCAACTGGCTTCAGATAAAGTGAAAGGTAAAAGTTACAATATTAATTTCTGGTGTTTTTGTCTCCCAAATTAACATGAAATGGAGGAAAGTGTGAAATACTTTTCTCCTCCACCCCCTACCTGTTAACATGAAGCTGCTTTTTATTAATTTGAAGTGCAGGTGAAGAGGCCAACTAACTACATACTCTAAGAATTGCGCATAACTAAAAGATTAAGATGTAACTATAAATTGATACTGTGCACGCCTAGTTAAGTATAGACTTTTAAAAGTAACATGTTTGACAAAATATGACCAAAAATAATTGCATATTTTTCCACATTAAAAAGAGGCAGAAAAAAGAGAGGGGGAATAAAAATCATCTACTTATATTAAAAACCGAGTATCTATCTTTCTTTCTATCTTTCTTTTTAACTATCTATTTATGTCACGCTTCTTTCTCCTGAACGCCAATGAACTGAAAGTCGAACCAGGTACCGATAGATAGGTAATTTTTCAGGCTTCATTAGTTTCAATCTATATAATTATACGATTTTAATTAGCGAAGATATCAATTAATAAGTAGTCAAGTTTAAAGCGATTAAGCCTAATAAATGATTAAATGTGAAATCCATTCTTGCAAAACGTCGTTGCTATGAAACAGTAATAACAATGATAATGAGAATTTTGAATGAAGGCTTAACTAAATCAAACACGAAACTCATAAGCGGGCCACTTACGTAGAATTTTTATCGCTAGCTACTTGTAATATTTTGAAACATTCATTTGTTGAAAAGCCATCTACTTATATTAAAAACTGAGTGTCTATATCTGCTTTTTTTCTTTGAGCGAGCTGAACTTACTGAAACTCTCCTCACCATCTTGAAGGCGCGTAGCATCTCAATAATTCGAATGATTTTTTATGTAGAAAAAAAGTAAAGGCAAAGAAGCGCCTGTTAGCGAGCCGCCTTGGCGGGGAGTAGTTTCTTGAAAATTTCCTCACTACTTTAAAGGCACGAAGTGCCCGTGCAACGCCGGGCCACGTGCGTGGTATGTCTTGAAATCGAATGAACATTAAATTCTATTAAATAATATAACTTCAGAATGAGGTAAAAGTTAGAGAGGGAGGACGTTATGCATCAACATGCCGCAGGAAGCTAATCTAGCTGCCCTGGCAGCTAGTCTACTTATATTAAAAACTGAGTATCTTTCTAACTATCTATCGATGTTACGCTTCTTTGTCCTGAACGCCAATGAACTGAAAGTCGAACCAGGTACCGATAGATAGGTAATTTTTCAAACTTCATTAGTTTTCATTTATATAATTATATGATTTTAAGTAACGAAGATATCAATTAATAAGTAGTCAAATTTAAAGCGATTAGGACTAATAAATGATTAAATAAGATATCCATTGTTGGTTGCTATGAAACAGTAATAATAATGATAATGCGAATTTTGAATGAAGGCTTAGCTAAATCAAACATGAAACTCATTAGCGGGCCACGCATGTAGTATTTTTATCGCTAAGCTATGTGTAATTTTTTGAAAATAAATTAGTTGAAAAGCCATCTACTTGTATTAAAAACTGAGTATCTATCTATGTCTGCTTCTTTCCTTTGAGCGAGCTGAACTTACTGAAACTTTCCTCACCATCTTAAAGGCGCAAAGTGCCCGTGCAACATCTCAATAATTTCGAATGATTTTATGATGCAGGAAGAAAGTAAAGGCGTGAAGCGCATTTTAGCTAGTCGCCTTGGTGGCGAGTAGTTTCTTGAAACTTTCTTCACTACTTTAAAGGTGCAAAGCGCCCGTGCAGCACCGGGCCACGTGCGTAGTATGTTTTGAAATTTTGTGAACATTAAATTTTTTCAAATAATATAACATCAGAATGAGGTAAAAGTTAGGGGGGACGTTATGCATCAACCGCAGCAAGCTAATCTAACTGCCCTGGCAGCTAGTCTTGGCATATTTCACGTTGCTTCTTTAGTCATACTCAACAACCAACCATCTTGTGCACTTATTTGACTAAACAAGCTTAAGAATAAGAGCCCTGTTGAAGGGCATACAGTTTATTTGTTTTAGACACTTGCATCTTATCTATGTTATATTAGTCACATTAATGACCTTTTATCTGAAAAACTAATAGAAGCAACTGTCTAAAATTTTCAATTCCTACATTTTACACATCTTTGCAAATTTTAACTACAGGCTGAAATTCAACTTTTTTGATTTAAGGAGAAACTGCCCTGTAAACTGTGCAATAAAGTAGATTTTTCTACTTATGGTTTTATATACATATATTATATTGTATTGAGATTCTAGATATGATAATAGGCATTATTGATGCCTTGGTAATTTATCTTTTTATTTTTTTCCAGCCTATTTTCCTTTACTACAAAAGAACTTCATTATTACTTCATCTAATTTCAGGATTTACCCCTCATTTTAAAGCTTATTGTGCCAGGTTATTGTAGAATAATAGACCCACTGTCTAAAAATAGTTCTTTTTTTTTTTGTTAAAAGGTTTTTTTCTGTTTTTTATTACACATTACTAAATGAATAGCTTCTGAAATCTAACATAAAGTTGGGTGGTTGGATGGAGCGTTGCGCTATGTGTTTTGTCGCTTTTAATTTTTTTTTCTCCCACGTATTTTTGATCCAAATTTCCAAAGATATATAATCTAAACTCATTGTAGGATTTCAAACCAGTTTTACTGTTGCATTGAAACTGAAAAAAAAATTTTCATTTTAGCATTAATAATATTTTTTAAAGTTGCATTTCTTTTCTTTTTTTTTCCTCAATACTTTATGAAACCATAAGCAAGGCATCATTTCATTTTCTTTTAAATTGACGAAAAATAACAATTCATTTTGTGCCTGTGTGTTGGAAAAATTACTATTAAAAAAATCAAGTTTTTGAATTATTGCTGTCAAGCGCAAATTATTCGTGCGGTCAGCTTGTTAAAGATAAATGTAGGTAAAAACATTATGCAACAGAGTTCACAAGTATCCTTGTTCATTCCTCCAACATTTTAAAGATGAATGTCACCTTTGCATTTAGAATCATCTAGCAGTAGTAATTACTATCTCTTTATTTCTTTTTTATTGAAATAAATAGATTGACAATTCATTTATGTATTTCTATAAAAAATGGAAGCTGTAATTTTTTATTGAAATATATTGTACTTCTATTACATATTTAACATTGCATTTATTTTTTTCAGAATCTCCTTCAGGCTCATCCACTCAAATTACTGGTGCTGGAAAAATTTTCACCATTATTCGCTGTGACTTAAAGAAAATTATTTCTAATTCTGTAATGGAATTCTTTTTTTTAACTGCTGTTGCTGCATATTTGTCCATATCCATACTTCAATATAGTCAACTAAAATTTATTTCATATGAAAGGGCTAGATTAGCATATTATGTGAGTATCAAACTATTTGCTTTTATGCATAAAAGACTATCTATTTCTTTCTTTTCATCTGTACATTTTTTCATTTTAATAGTTATTTTATTGGTTTATTAATGATTTAGGTATTACATTTGTTTTTCATTGATGTATTTGTTTGTTTATTCAGGATGTGTGTGTCTACTCCCTTGAAAAACCCAGATAACCTGGAAATGTCAGGGAATTTTTCTGATTTCTGGTTAACCTGGAAAACTTAGGAATTTTTTTTCTTTTGAGAAAAAAGCCATAAAAATTTTTAATTCCTGAGGAAATAATTGATTTTTTTGAGCGAAAACATTAAAGTCACTTTATTTAAAATTAAAAATATTTAATAACTTTTTCAGTTTCAAGTAAGCAATATCAGTTGTTTTTTTTTTCTAATTTCAATTTTTTTTTGCCGTAGAAGATGTATAGTATCAAGGCTTTACTAGATAGCGTTTTATACAGGCTGTATCATTACTCAGAACATCAATGGTAAAGATTTGCTCTCTAGAGAGCGCTGAACAAGGACCACCCAAATGTTTGTTTACATTTATTAGCATATTGTTTCTGCTGTAAAAAGTGATGTTTATCCTATCTTTTAGGGTTAAAAAGTATTCATATAGTTAACTGAAGTGGAGTGCAGAGTGAATTGATACCGAAGGCCTTATTAGTACTGCTTTTTAGGGGAAATAAATTCCCCTTTCAGGTAAAGTTGATCACAACTTATGATTCAGTCATATGACATTCATTCATCTGTTTACTTTCTTCGAATTAACAACATATAGCAATGGCGTTCAATTTTGATGTCTCTGCATTAATAAAATATACGCTTAAATTCACCGACGATAAATAAAAAATGTAGCAATGAAATAATATTGTTCTAATTTACTATTTTGTTTCATTATTGTTGCTCACACGATCTTAATTGCTACGCAAAAGTTCAGATGTTCATTCTGATGGCGTTGACACATCAGAGCGATAAATGGCGAATCTATTTGTCGAGACATTTCATTTTTTCATTTTGATGCCCCAGAATGAAATGTATCGTAATGAAGCGATGGTGTACAACAGAAAGACGATTGACAACAAAACATATAAATTTTTTTAGTAACAATGAAATGAGCATATATAATAGCTTGGTACTAAAGATCAATACAAGTACGAAAAAAAATAAACAAAACTACAATATTGCGGCGACCAACTGTATCATGACGAACTGTGGACTGAATTTTAAAAAGTTGTATGGCAACCCGTTGGTAGTATTGGCTCACTTAGCGAATAGATTTCGCCATTTATCGCTCTGCGGTGCCAGAGTAGTTTCATAATTAATTGATAATTAGAATCAATTAAAATGAAAAATAATTTGCTAACTAATTAAAATAAGCCGTTAAAATGCAGAATAAACCAATAAATAAAACAAGCTATTAAATAATGTTTAAATATACTAAAATAGAATTGAATGCCAAATTGTAAAATTGTCGCCAGCAAATTAACTTTTAATATTGTCTTTTATTATCTGATTTGTATATAATGATGGTTACCATAAATTTTGATAGATGTCGCTGGACAAGGACCACCATTTTTATCCCAAGGATTTTGATCAAATGAAACAGCCTGTATAAAACGCTATCTAGTGAAGCCTTGATAGTATAGAATTAGGGTATTTAAGCTACTTTTTTTTTTTACAAATTTTGTTCTTGAAGAATAAAATGTATGTAACTGTGTATTTAAAATGAAATTAAACTTGTTTTGGTATAATATCCATATATTTGCACTTTTATATTACTTCAAAAATGTTTATTAACTTTCTATTATATTATAATCCTTTGTCATTGATTGCAGTAAAATTATTCTCTTTGTCCAGCTAGTAATAATATTGCAAATTGTATATACTTTATAGGTACTTATCCTTTTTTGGTGATTAGTATTTCAACACAATAAATATGAAAAGAAAAAACAAAATCTCAAAAGTCAATTATCACAAAAGTAATATATAAATATAATTTAATTATAAGTTAAAAAAAACGATTACTTTTTCTGAGTGATAAATGTTGCATGCGAAATATAAACCTTGTAAATGATTATTTAAAAAAAAAAACACACACACACACATTTTGTTGGTGTTAAAAAGTCAGGGAAGTTAAGGGCAGACTTGGAATAGGTACCCTGGTTTATTACTTTCTTTTAGCGTAAATTAAATATTTTAACAGAAAGAACACTTACAAAATACAGCAAAGTAATGTATAACCAAAGGTAATGTATTCATTATGACACATAAAACAGAGTTGCATATAACTCATGTATGCATGTAAGAATTTTATTTTTAAATTACTCTTTTTAAAGGAATTACTGATTATAACTTTATTTACAGTTTATTACAGTTGTGATTCGTGAAGAGCCCAGTTTAGCTCTGATGATTAGAAAGATAACAAGAGCAATTCATATGTCTTACCAACTTGTAAATATTTTGTAATTTAAGTTGAAATAAACCTATTAAGTATCGATTAAATTCAATAGAATAAACATTTTTGAAAAGTTAAATTCCCCTGTTGTGGGATTCCTACTGTTTAGTGATATGGAAAAAAAAAACAGCTTTAGAGAGATTGATGATATAAATATCGACACGGATTTAACATTTATTTCTATCCGAATCTCTACAACTATTGCCATACTGACTTGAGGTTTGGTATCTCCTCTTGGTTACGAATTTTGAAACCTTATGAGTTTACTGATGAACCAAATTACTACTTGAGGCTACAATTTTAATTTGCATTCCTTTTTAACCGACTTCAAAAAACGAGGAGGTTCTCAATTCAAAGCGTATACTTTTTTTTGTTTGTTCGCACATAACATCTGATCTACTGAACCGATTTGGACAATTTTTTTTTAATCGATAGGAGATGGTGTAACTTAGGTACCATGTACTCATATGACGATATTTGTTCACTAGAAAAAAAGTTATATATCGAAAAACTAACATTTCATGTCATTTAAAACAATATCTGCTATCGTAAATCCTTACTTCAATGAGCGACCCGATGGTCAAGTGGTTATGCGCGTCAGAGGTTGAAGTTCCTGATGGAATGAGATCGAGTCCAGGTCTGGAAGGATTTTTTCGAATAGCTGCATGTTTTTTTTTTAATGATTGTAATGTCCTTATGCAGGTACATCCTCCCATGGGAATGTGCCCCATATTTTTTTATGGTACAAAATGACAGTTTTGGTCGGATCTTTGTTAAAATTGGCAATGGGGTCCTTCGATGCTGTAGAATTTTCTTATGGGCGTTTGCCCCATTTTTGGGGGCTTTGAATTGATTTAGGCAATAAATTGTTTTTTAATTGCGGCGCCTGTATTATTTTTTTAAAAATTATATACACAATCAATTATATTATGTTAATTTTGTACCTTTATAAAATTCTGTATTTTATACCTTGCATTTACGTCAAATTCAAGGTAAAATTAAAAGTCAAAAATTCTGAAAATGATAAATATATGTTAAAAATTAAAGTAACTATTTTTTGTGATTTTCATATTGGTTGTGACCAAAAAACATCATTCCAAACAAATAAAATGTATCAAACACCATGAGTGTTGAGTTATTGGGAAAAATCTGCTGTGTAATATTTTTTGCACTGCGAGGGGGGGGGGGGTATGAACGATCATTAAAGTGACACACATTTTTAAAAAATAAGATTTTGATTTGTGGTGTTTGAAAAAAGTTAAAGAGTCCACTTTAGTTGAAAATTATTTTCCATGAAAAGCAAAAACTTGCACCAATTTTCCCAGTCTTGCTCTAACTCCTTCTCCCATAATTCAAATTACTTACTTTTACTTTCAATTTTTACCCGACTTCAAAAAAGGAGGAGGTTCTCAATTCAAAGCGTATGTTTTTTTGTCTGTTTGTTCGCACATAACATCTGATCTACTGAACCGATTTGGACGATTTTTTAAAAATCGATAGGAGATGGTTAACTTAGATACCATGTATTCATATGACGATATTTGTTCACTAGAAAAAAAGTTATGATCGAAAGACTAAAATTTCATGTTATTTAAAAACAATATGTGCTATCGTAAGTCCTTACTTCAATGAGCGACCCGATGGTCAAGTGGTTAAAAGCGTCTGGTTGAAGTTCCTGATGGAATGAGATCGAGTCCAGGTCTGCAAGTTTTTTGAACAGCTGCGTGGTTTTTTAACTATATTTTGATTATTTTAAGTGCATTTACACTAAAAAGAATGAAATAAAATATTTTTGGAAAAAAAAAATAGAACCGACTTCAGTTGGAAATTGCTCTAAAAAGTAAAAAATATTTTTTTTCTTTGAACACCATCGAAACTACTTTTAAACATAAGTTTTGAAGTCGGTGCAAAAACAATGTATAGAATCATACATAACTACAATTCAACTATAAATATAAATTTTAATGGATTCATTTCATTGATTACCACACATTCGTGTAATGGTACAAATATTCTGCTTTTGATTTTCAATGGTTTCTTTGAAAAAATGTTGGCAAAATATGGTTAAATACCATTTTACCTATCGTTTTTGCGCCGACTTCAAAACTTATGTTTAAAAGTAGTTTCAATGGTGTTCAAAGAAAAAAATTATTTTTTACTTTTTAGAGCAATTTCCAACTGAAGTCAGTTCTATTTTTTTTTTTCCAAAAATATTTTTTAGTATTTCATTTTATGTTGAAATTTACCTTTACTGCTCCAAAAAAGAGTATTGCATTAAAAGTTTGTAATATCATAGGTTTATTACCTTGGTAGTCACACTTTGTGCTTCTGTCATTTTTAAATATTATTTATGATTTGAGATAGTTTTTCTTTTATCTTAAATAGGAACAATGGGTGAATTTCGTGTAGTTATGAGGCTGACCGCAAATATCATGTTTTGTGGGTTGAGAGGGGTTTGTGAAATCGTTGTATTTTGTGACAACGAGAAAGGTGAAGGTAGCTAGAAGTGTAATGCCTCCTATTTTTTAAAAGAATATGTTTATGAAAAATAGTTTGACTTGTGGCAGAAGACATCAGTGGTAAGGTGAAATGTGATACCTTCTGACAAAGAGGAGAGGGTTAAAATTTGGAAAAAGGGACATCCTTTATAGACAGCTTGTATTGTTGATGTCATCCTTTTGTTCTTTACATAACAAAACCATAAAGCATGTTTAACGAAATTTCTTTGTCATCCAACTATTTACTTCTTCAAAAATGTTTACCTTGGACCAAGTTCATGAAATCATTTTTACTGTATGTGAATTCTGTCAAATAAATCTAATCATGAATTAAATCATTTGTTGTGTAGTTAATGTAAATAAAATTCATTGTTGACATTTTCATTTCTTAATTCCAGATAATTCCTTTATATTTTCAGGCTTTTGCTGGCATTACTTTAACAGAAGTTATTTTGAAAATAATTGCTTTCACTCCTCGCAAGTATTTTAAAAGTAAATGGAATGCTTTTGATTGCTTAGTATTGATTATGGGTGGTACTGAATTGATTCTGCTTGAAGTTGAAAATCCAGTTTTGTTTATCCTTCGATCATATAAACTGGTAAATACTTTTATCAAATTCTTTGTTTTTTTTTTAAACGTTTTCCATTTCACTATGCATTCTTTTTTTTTTTCATTTACTTTGTTTAGGGAATGAACTATTTTCTTTTTTATGTGAGTGAAAATGCAGTAAATTTATGTTTATAAATTCCTGGTTCCTCGGGTAGGCGACCAGTGCACCTGGGTGGCAGATTTTATGATTTTAAATTTTAAGAATATATTTGTCACTGGCTTTAAGATGCAATAGTACGTATGCTAGTAGTACATAAGCTGCATTTAGGGGGGGAGGCGTGCCGATCCCTTGACCAGAACAGAAATTTCTAAGGAAAAGCAAGTTCACCTGATTTCTATGTTTTTTCCTTGAAATTGCAGGAAAAAAAAAAAAAAAAAAACTTGAAGGGAGTTGTGTATTGGCACCATTTTCAAATTTTTGCTTCAGTTCGGAAAAATAGTAAATCCAGCACTGCTTCTGCTCGTGACTCAGGTGACAATGTCTAAAGACAGTCCTAAATCATGAATAAAAAAAAGTCATAATCCTCCCCCTCAATGAGACCAAGAGAAATCCTAAAATTTAAGTTTAAGGTTGTTAGTTTGGTTTTTTTTTTTTTTATTGAAGAGAAACTTATCCTCATGTCCCTTCCAAATATCACCAAAGTTTATTTAAAATTTCGTTAAAACGATTTCAATTGAAAAAAAAAATTTCTGATGAAAAGCTGCTTCTCCTCCAAATTTGATAAGCTTATTCTTAACGAACATATTAAATTTCTACAGAAAATATGCAATGCCAAATCGCTTATTAGCATAAAGAACAAAGGAAATTTAAGAAAATCTGCAAACTGAAAAAAACTTCTCGATGAGTTGCATTGAAAAGTGTTTCTGTGACGTTTGAAGATTGCTTTAATGAGGAAAATTATCCAACTACTGCTCCAGTTGCTGATGTTATTTCATTGATTTGCTCCTGTTATTATTATACCTTTTTGTTTTCTCTGCATAGCAGGCTTGTCGTTTTGGAGGGTGGAAGGGTTCAGAGAAGATCTTTGTAAAAATTTATGCATTTGTATGTAAGTGTGCATAGTTTTTGCTGTTTTTTGGTTTACAGTCGAGTCTTGATAGCTCAAAGTCCCAAGGGACAGGTTAAAAGCTTCCAGTTTTTGGTAGTTGAAGTTATAAGAACCCACAGCCTTCTCAAGAGTTAGCGACCCAACGAAAACTTTCAAGGTAAAGGATTGATCAAGTTCTAAACCTTCAAGTTATCAAGACTTGGCTGTATTTAAATTGTATTCATACCCTTTGCTCCCCCATCTCCTCCCCTGAAAAAGACTCAAAATAACGGGACTGTTGCCTCCTACCACAATATCTCATGTTAGTAAATAAAATAAAAATTGCATTTTGATTATTTTACTTTGAGGATCTTATTTCAACGGCAAAAAGTAAGAATTACCATTTGAAAATTTGTTGCTCCAACCATAAATAAGACTACTTTTTTTCTGCATCATTAACTGTGCATATACTTTGTAGTACCTGCTATAAAAAAATTACTATGCTTAGTTCAATAGCTTGCTATAGGCCATGTATTATCAATATTTATGCAATGCTGCTATAGATCTGTAGTTGTTAATCATAATCATATTTATAAGTGCTTTTATTTGATTAATTTTAGATTATTTTTTCTTTAGATCAGGCTGTTATTATGCTGTGACACTTGCAACTATTTGAAGCATGTTATGGGTAGCTCAATATTTTTATTTAAACACCCCACTTCGATACTGGTGGTATTTATGACAATTTGTATTGTCACTGGAATGCAGTTGTATGGTTATGAATATTTTAATAGCGTTGAAAGGTAAGAAAATTAGGAACTAGTATCAATTGTTTGTTGTTCTTGAATAATTGTTTTAAATAATGTTGAAACATGCTGATACATACTACCAAAAAGCTTTCAGAACTATAATGCATCTTGTTAGACAGTGCCAAATGCTGTTCACACAGTTGCCCTGTGCCATAGTTGTCTGATTCTGCTTTCTTTAGGAATCTGCTTTCATACTGAAAAAATAAGTACGGGTTTGCCGAAGATCATTTTACCCATTGACATTTTAATTTTTAGTTTTTATCACTTAATTATCATGTAATTTCAGGCCAGAAATTGATAAATGAAGGCAGCTTTATCTTAAGAGTAACCTCGTGCACATAAAAATTCGTTATACAAGTGCTTACTTACAAATTTTTTTTAACTTGCATATGCAAATACATTCATATTACAATACTGCCGTGGGCAGGTAAACGGCAGTATATGCAAAAATGAGTTTTCGAGATATTTGAACAAAGGCGTTTTTGATTTCCCACAAAGATCAATAAAACATTGAACTTCGAACATAGGCGATACTATATGTTTATACCGATATATTTTTTGGGTAATCGATTGAATTTTGATTTTGCAAGTGCAGATAGAGGTAAAGCAGATACTGCCGTTTACCTGCCTTTTTCACTCTAATTGTCATGCAGAATTGACTGGCAGTTGGCAGTAACTGCACAGTATGCTACTAAATGTCCAGTATTTACCTATTCGACAACATGCGGAGTAGATATGTTATTACGAAATATATATTATTGCATTGTGAATGATATGTTTTTTTTTTAAAAATATACATAAATACCGTGTATCCACTTGATATAGATTTAATATAAACGAACGTGAAATATATTTAAAAAATATAATGAAACTGTATTATATTATGCAAAATATGAAGCAAAACTTGATGATTCTTCAGCCATTTTTACTTCCTTTTACTAATTAAAGGAAGTATTGTCATCACAAAGAAAATTTCACTCAAAATTCGTTCTATGTTTTGATTTTGCTCACCCCCGAATGAATGTTGAGTAGGTTTTTCGACCTATCAGCATGTGCATATGTACCCACTAACATATAAATAGCTGAAATATCCTTTTCGACCATGCCCCAGTTAATTACGACGAGTTTTCTCGTGACGTCTGTATGTATCTATGTATGCTTGTATGTGCGTATGTATGTATGTCGCATAACTCAAAAACTATATGCCGTAGAAGCTTCTTGTATGGTATGTAGGCTCTGAGGGTGGTCTAGTTGTTCACCTCTCCTTGTGGTTTCATTCAAATGTTCCCAAAGGGGTCTTTTACCCCTTTGTGGGGTAAATCAATGTTAATTTAAATGCAGATTGAGTGATATGATTTGGTGCAACCACTTGGCGATATATCGCCAAACTTTTGGTCGCCAAGTGTTTGCCGCCAAGTTGGCGACAAATTTGGCGAAGAAATGATTTTTTTTCAAATTTGTATTCAATTTGGCGCTATTGGGCACATTTTGCGAAAAATTCACTGAATCATGTTCAAATCGGCGATATTTAGAAAATAAATCATTGTAAAACATTATTTTGCATTGATTCGTGACAAACTACAGGTGTAAATGTTTGAATTGTTATCTTGCTCACTCTAATGCACTATTTTAACACTTGAGGCATTTATTATGGAATTTAAACGTAAAAGGAAGTCGTGTGGCATTCACACCAGATGTTTTAAAATTACTACAAATCAGTTAATGCTTTGTACTTTGCATCAAAACAAGAAATCACTTTGAGAAAAAGGGAGCTTGAAATGCTTGTTGTGCTGACGATTTTTTTCATAATACTATTAAAAATGCAACAGCTAGGGATTAAACTGCAAAAACTATTGTCTGTTAGTATGAAAGCAACAGTTAATTAAAAGAAAACAAAACAATGTAAATAAAATCATTTCATTGCTGCATTTTTGTTTGTCGTCTGTCAAAGTTTGGCTTGCGTATCTTTGAAGTCATGAAAAATATAGTCTGCTAGTGGAGAGAAACTTTATTTGAAAGAAAAAAATCTGGTATGGACCCCACACTACTTCCTTTTACGTGTAAATTTCTTAGTAAATGCCTAAGTGTTAAAATGGTGCTTGGAATGAGCAAGATAACAATTCAAACATTTACGCCCCTAATATGCCACGAAACAATGCAAAAAATGATTTACAACGATTCATTTTCTAAATATCGCCGATTTTTGTATCATTTAGTGGATTTTTCTCAAAATACCGCCAATGGCGATAAATTGAACCCATACTCATAAAGTAATTTTTTCGCCAAATTTGTCGCCAATTTGGCGATATGTCACCAAGTTGGCGACAAACACTTGGCGACCAAAAGCTTGGCGATATATATCGCCAAGTGGAAACACCAATTTATATCACTTTGGTCTGCATTGATATTAACACTGATTCACCCCAAAAAGGAATAAAACACCTCTTTGGAAACATTCAAGTCAGTGGCGTATATAAGTTTTTATTTCGGAGGGGACCCATATAATCAAGCTTAGCCCCCCCCCCCCCCCCCAACTTTCTTTTTTTTCCGCTATTACTGTAAGACAGGTAACAGGTAGAAATTTTCAAACTGAATTAAAATATTGTAATTTTTGGAAAAGATCGAAAATTATGAAGTTTAAATTCCCTCCAAAACTTTTTTCAAAATTGAAATTATTCATGCTATCTTTGATGACGTTGGAGAATCAAGACTCCTCTGGGAAACTTACTGAAACTTCAATTCTAAACACACAATTTCGGGCTATCTATAGTGACGTTAAAGGAATTGAGAAGACTCGGGGCATCGCTCCTGAAATATTTTGACACTGAAGCACAACTCAGGATATATTTCTTCATGATAGAGTAACAGAAAAGAAGATGAGTTTTTTTTTTTTTTTTTTGAACTGAAGTCTTATTTAAGTTAGCTTTCGAAAGTAAAAGTTCAAAGACCCTCACCTGAAAGATTTTCGATACGTAGATGCGCCATTTCGCGTTCTCTTTGGAGACGTTTTAAGAGACAAAAAGTGGTTAGGGATCTTCCTCCGAAAATTTTCAAAATTGAAACCTTAAGCCATCTTTACTTTAGACCATCTTTGGTAGTAACGTTAGCAAGGACTCTCTCCCGAAATGTTTCGAAATTAATGTTTTAAAAACATTTTTATTTAGGTTATCTTTAATACCGCCAGGAGAAGAAGCAGGATTCGGGCGCTTTGCCCCGAAATTATGCGGCATTGAAGTTTCAAGAATACAATTTAAGCTCTATTTTTTGAAACTGAAGGTTCAATATTTTACTTTTAACAGAGGTGCCCATTACCCCCAAGAGCAAAAGCATATCATCCAAGAATTCCACGAAGATCCCTCTAAAAACGAGAGCCCACACGTGAAAGAAAAAGAAACAAAAATATTTTAGAGCTAAAACACTATAGAAAAGTAAGGGGGTCAACTGCCGTTAACTATTTGAATTTTAAGTCTCTAAAATGCCATTTGAGGCAATGTTTGACCAAGGTATTGAAGAAGAAGCGGGAAAAGAACTCTCTTCAGAAAATTTTTGGATATTGAAGTCTTGAAACTGCAATTAAATTACACGTTGTAAAAGCGAAATTTTAAGATCTCTTTGGACTCCTTCAGGATCATGAGCCTTTCTTTGAGTTCATGCTTGGCGGGTACACGGGCCTCGACTTCCTACCCTAAACCCTCCACTGAGAAAGGCACTCTATTCTTTAATTTCACCATTGGTAAAGAGATTGAAAATTCCGTGCCCCTTCTAGCTCGGCCGGCTTTGGACTTCTACCTCTTTTCGATTTTTTTTTTGGTTCAGCTGAAAGCTTGGAAATTATTTGTGAAAAAACTAAAACCGAAAATGATTGCACTTTATTTTAAATTTCTTGCTGGGAGGAATACTTACACTTAATTTTAAATTTCTTGCCGGAGAGGAATGATTACACTTTATTTTAAATTTATTGAGTGTAGCATCATTTTAAAGACTCTTATTTCCTGACTGACTAGAAAAAAAAGGGGAATGAGAAGAAGGAGAGAAACGTAATTTGCTGACTAATAATCTACATGTGTTGAATATTTTTCATTTAAAGATTTCTATTCAAAATGATTAGGATTTTTTCTATGCATTTTCTAATTGAAATATCTTCATTTTCCCAAGACTCGTTCTTTTTTCTCTTGAGTAAAGCGCAAGGGCTCCCTGGCCCTCTTGGGTTGCACCACTGTCTGGTTCCATCTAACGAATTATTATTAGCAATAATTATTTATTTATTTATGTATTTCAAGCTAAAAGTATGTGAATAATTTAAGAGCAAACTTAAACCGAATAATAACTACCTTTATTAAAAAAAAAATCCGAATTCTTTTTCTGCGGGGGGGGGGGGGGGGTATTGGAGGGAAAGACCCTCAGTGGGCTTTTTTCTTAAGGATTTTTTTTTTTTTTTTGAGCAAACCCGACACGAACACGTACTTTTGAAAAAATCTTTCTCGATTTCGGGGGGGGACCGGGCCCCCTCGGCCCCCCCTTAAATACGCCCTTGATTCAAGTGCATCCAATGACCTCCCGTGACCTCCCATTAGGGCACCCCTACTTTCGCTCAGTTTAGGTACAAAGGAAAACGGTTTTTGCGGCTTGATGCAAGTTTTGCACAGCGATTCATATTATGTTCATCCTGCAGACATGCAGATACTACCATTTACCTGCCCAAAGTAATAAAAAATGCAGTTACTGCTAATTACCATTGGTTAAAAAACATTTTGTTTTCATCGGAAACCAAAAAAAGATGCTTGTACCATAAAACTAATGTAACATACATTTCAAAAATGGAAAAAAATGAAAATTAGAAAATTTGCAGTTACTGCCCTTTACCTGCCCACGGCAGAATAGTTTAAAACACCTTACAAAATGTAAGCAAACATTGTACCAATCTAGCTCATTATTCCAAAAAACAGTACTGTAGGGGCAGTGACGTAGCTAAGGGTTTGCCAGGGGTGGCTCTTTCCACAGGGGCAGCAGGGTGAGGGGGGTGGCATTTCGACTGATAAGAAAAATTAAGGAAAGAATTTCTTTTATTATATTAATGGAAAAATATTAAAGAAAAAAAGCTCTTAAGAAAAACAGCTAGTGGGGAAAATGAAACATCGAGTGAGGAGGAACATTGGGCTTCATTAAATCATTTTTAAAAGAAAAAAAGAATTTCAAAGTTGCATTATTGTCTTTAAATTTATCAAATAATCAAAATTTTCCAAATAAATTTTTTTCGAGAGACTGCAGTAACCTCCCGTGGTAACCATGAAGGGGAAATGGCGCGATGGTATGTGGGAGTAAACCAACTATGTCTGGCACTCAAAGAAGTGAAATAAAAGTGAAGTGACATACAAGAATTCATCAAAAACAACAAGTATTGGTCTCTTCATCGCTTTTGAGATCCTTGATGTTGATTATAATTATATTATTTCAGCAACATTCAATCCTCTTCAATTGGCATGGTAGTGTAAAAAGGCTTTTAGGAGAAATACAAATCTTGTCTATATATAGTTGTATATTCCAGCAAAGATCTAATGCTATCTCTTGAAGAATTGCTGCTTCATGTTTGGAACTTGTAGCAATGCTACGGGTTTTAAACAAATGGGCTACTCTATCTATCTTAGCTTAATTTCATTAATTAAAAATTATTTTTATTACAGGTTTCCCAATCAAGAACCGCCTCGTTGGTTCTTTAAAGATTGTTACAGCTCCTTCTTGTTAGTGTTTACCATGTTGTGTGGAGATTGGAAGCAACCAATGGTGAACACAGTCCTTTTTACTTCCTGTGCCAGTGATCTCTTAATGCTAATTTTTGTGCTCATTGGAAATTTTGTAGTAAGTTGATGTTTTGAAAATATTTTCATAAGTAAAACCTAACATTTGAATTATATGTCTATATACAGGTACATACTGAGAAAGTTTAAAAAGATGTTTGTTAAAGGAACATTTACTTTTTATAATGTAACTTTCTATCTTTCTTACCAGAAATCAAATCTGAAAACAACTAACGAACTGTGTTCAAGGACAACTATTTATACTCGGAAGGAAATTTCTACAATGTTCTAGTAAAATCCGAAGTGTTCGTTCATTCACAAACTTAAGTAATCCATTCAAGAAAATTCTAGTAATAAAAAAAGAAAACCTACAACCTTGCAGCTCAGCGCAAAAATGTCTTCATGCTTATTAAATGTAGGACAAGTGTAAAAACTACAAAGTGTTACAGGGCCGGTATACAAATGATAAAAGTGATATCTTCGGATACTTTTGCAACATGTCGCCAGATAAAACCAAAACTAGTGAAAATGATGCAAGGCAGCAAGGCCGTAGCCAGGATTTTTTTTCGGGGGGGGGGGGGGGGGGTTCGAAGTGAAGAAAGTTTGTTTGAAAAAAAAATAAACAATGCAACTTTTATGACGCAATGGGAGCAAAGGCTGTTTGTACGGGGGGGGGGCAAGGGGGCACCTGCTCCCCTTCACTTCCGAAAGTAAAGGGTCACTTTTTCCCAGCAGGAGAGACGGAATAATTTAAGTTTTAAGTTGAAAAGATAGAAAAAAACTTCTTTGGCGATATAGTGCGCAGAACTATGGGTCATTCCGTGTCAAGTGTCCCAAATTTCGAGAAAATCCCCACTCGACCCCCTCCGATTTTAATGAAAATTTTTTTGGATGTACATATAAAACTTGCATGAAACCATACCAAATTATCGCTCTATAAGCCATATGGTTTAGACAATAAAAATTATTTTAGAAAGGCCTCTTTTTCGTGTCTTGAAAAAAAATCACCAAATCGTCAAGTTTGTGCTTTTATTGCTCGCGATCTAAGACGATTATCAGGCTCAAATTTGGTGATTCTGATCACTGTTTATGGTAGAATAGCCTACTTGTGTAACAGAAGCTCCACGCACTGTAGATTTTTTGCAGTTTGCTGCCAAAGTTGGTAAAAAATCGTATTTTGGCAAATTTGACCACACGTTATCAGCTTGTATCTGCTGAGAGAATGACTTTCTGAAGCTAATTCTTTCCTCGTTTGTAACATGATAGTTCGTCCGAAAGGTGTGCAAGTGGCATCTCGATAGCTCAAATAATTGCTGAATTATGCGAGTTGAAATTCCAGTCAAATTTCTTTTTTCTCAATTTTGTCTCAATTTCAAAGGGCAATATCTCGCAAGGGTCATCTTGAATTTCAATTTTCTTTACATTATTGGAAAGAACACACTTTTCTTAACTAAAAAACGTTATTTTTATTTTTGAGACAAACCAGTTTCAAGGGGATATTGCAGATCAAAAATGTGTACGTCATTCAACGTGAAATTAAAGAAAAAAAGACATTTGACCTCAAAAGTTGATGTCAATTTGTTCTATTAAAATTTACAGGAGCTATTGTTTTTATGTTCTGATTAAAAAAAAAACTTTTTTAGATATTTTCGAACTTTAGTTTTTGTGTGCGCATCCGTAAAAACTCAAAAAATGGAAAAAAATAAAGTTTCGTTTTTAACAGAAATAATTATCTTCTTATCGCTGCTATAAGAGCCTGAGTCTTTTCCAATGTATTATTTTTAAGCTCTTGAAACAGAATTTCGGATAATATGTCACTTGGCAAGGTGTCATTAATATTTTAAATTCATAAAAAGCATTGTTTCCTTTTTCAAAAAAAAAAAAATAAATAAATAAATAAAAACAATTAATAAAAGAGATAAATAATAAATTAAACAGTTAATATGGTGTGTACGTGATAAAAAATATGTATAATAGGACTGCAGAGCTATTTTTCTAAAAAGCGATAACGAAAGTTTTCGATAGAGTTGAATATTGCAATTATTTCCACCGTGTAAATAAATGATAACAATAGTAATTGAACATATGATAAGTAGTAATTGAAAATCCATTCTTTATACTGCCGAGGATGTGTCTTTCAGCCTGTGATTGCAATTTGCCCATAAACAAAAATGATGAAAAATGGGAAAATGCTTTTTATGACCTTGAAACATTAATGACCTATAACCTTGCCAAGTGATATATCATCCGAAATTCTGTTTCAAGAGCTTAAAAATAACACATAGAGAGACTCAAGCTCTTATAGCAGCGATAAGAAGATAATTATTTTTGTTAAAAACGAAACTTTTTTTTTTTTGCTTTTTCTTGAGTTTTTATGAATGCGCACTCAAACACTTAAGTTCAAAAATATCTAAAAAAGGGTTTTTTCATCAGAACATAAGTACAATAGCTCCTGCAAATAATAATAGAACAAATTGACATCAACTTTTGAGGTCTATGTCTTTTTTTTCTTTGATTTCACGTTGAATGACGTACACATTTTTGATCTGCAATATCCCCTTGAAACTGGTTTGTCTCAAAAATAAAAATAACGTTTTTTAGTTAAGAAAAGTGTGTTCTTTCCAATGATGTAAAGAAAATTGAAATTTAAGATGACCCTTGCGAGATATTGTCCTTTGAAATTGATACAAAATTGAGAAAAAAGAAATTTGACTGAAATTTCAACTCGCATAATTCAGCAATTATTTGAGCTATCGAGATGCCACTAGCACACCTTTCGGACGAACTATCAGGCTACAAACGAGGAAAGAATTAGCTTCAGAAAGTCATTCTCTCAGCAGATACAAGCTGATATGGTATGGTCAAAATTTGCCAAAATACGATTTTTTACCAACTTTGGCAGCAAACTGCAAAAAATCTACAGTGCATGGAGCTTCTGTTACACAAGTAGGCTATTCTACCCTAAACAGTGATCAGAATCACCAAATTTGAGTCTGATAATCGTCTTAGCTCGCGAGTAATAAAAGCACAAACTTGACGATTTGGACAGTTCTTTCAAGACACGAAAAAGAGGCCTTTCTAAAATAATTTTTACTGTCTGAACCATAAGGCTTATGGAGCTATAATTTGGTATGGTTTCATGCAAGTCTTATACATACATCCAAAAAAAAATTTCATCAAAATCGGAGGGGGTCGAGTAGGGACGCCTCGTACACTTGACATGGAATGACCTCTATTCAAGTTTATTCAAAGGATTTTTTTTATTTTTATTATTCTAATTTTTCTTTATATCATCAAAAACCTCAGACCCGTCACAACTTCGGGGGGGGGGGGGGGGGACCTCCGACCATCAAACCTAGAAATTTTCTTTTTTTTTCCCTTCTTTTTTAGTTGAATACTTTTTAAAAACTTTTGAGGTTTGAAAATTTCGGGGAGGTTCTGACCCCCTGACCCCCCCCCCCCCCGCTGGCTACGGCCTTGCAAGGCAGGAAAAACAACAACTATTTACAAGATTTATAATATTATATATATATATATATATATATGTATATATATGATGTAACCTCCTGAAGTGCCTTATATATTTTCCATTTGCAAAAAGTGACTACTCAACTTCACTTTAACATTTCATCTATAGAAAATGGCACCTTATATATGGAGTAAGGGCATTTAAAAGAGGTGACGCATCTAGCGTTAAAATTAGATGAAATTGAAGGCATAGTAATGGGATATATCGGTCAAAAAATAGGTGGGGTTGTAATAACTTGGTCGCTTTGAGAGTTTGGTGATTACTAATCTCATAAAGCGACTGAATAAAGGAGTTGTTGGATTGATTTAAATTTCAATTCGTGTTTTATTTTAATTTTATAATGGAGCCTCGTAAACTTATAACAATACTTATTTTTAAATTAACCACCAGTTGAGATTCAATAATGCAATGTTTTTAATCAAAGTGTTCAAAAATCTTTAATGAGAAACTAAGGATCTTGGGATACATTGGTGCAACTTACCTCTTCAATTTCTTTCTTCCAATTTAGTATAGCGTGTCATTTCTATCTTACCCTCCAATATTTGGGGTACCTTTAGGCATATTAAAAAGTCATCTCCACTATAATTACATACATAAGGTGGTTCTCCTGTGCGTTATATATAAGCGCTCTTCAGGGCCCTATCCCGGTTAAACCACTAAGCTGGTAGGTACGGCGGACCCTGGGGGGTGAAATGAAATGTGCGTTATATATAACCTCACTTGTATTTTTGCTACAACTGGGCTGTACTTTAACACTATGTAGGTAAGCGGAAGGTGGTTAGCTAGACTGTTTTGTGTTTTGTTTACAGGTAGTTTTAACTTTATTATTCTTAATCTGTATAGCATGTCTTATACCTATATACTTAAACTTTTTTTTAAATTTCAGGTTATGAACTTATTCTTGGGTGTTGTTTTGTACAATTTCTATTACAAAACTCTGCCTAGAAGTGCCTATTCAAAAAATAAATTACATAATGCTATTCAAATAATTTTGCAGAGCCAAAATAAGATGTCGGATGAGAGGGTTGGTATAAGTTTTTTATTTTTCTCTTGTTTCTTTATTACACCTTTAAGTGACTTTTAAGAAATTTATGAAGCTTTTTTTTTCCTTTTACCCAGTTAAATAAAAAGGATTCAAAAATTGAAGATTCTCAACATACTAGCAATAGTGCAAGTCGAGAAATCATGTTGGAATCGAATGATAGCATCACTCATACATTCAAGAAAAGTAAAACATTTTATTAAAATATTACTTTAAGTCATTCTTTTCATGTTATTTGTATGGAGAAAATTCAAAATTATTGCATGCTGTATAAATTTTTAGGATTGCAGTATTTTATGAACCTAATATGAAACTCTGATGCAGGTATTTCTAGCCCTTTTAGAAACATATACATTCGATTGAAGTTATTAAAAGAATGTATTAATTTGTCTACATTATTGACTAAATTGAGGAGTAATAATCAAATATCATCATCTCATTACGATGGTAGGATATCTTAGTGTTGTTTCTCAGCTTAGATGTCTTACTGCTGCTCTGAGAGGACAATATAATTAAAATAATAAAAGTTTAAATCAGTGATTCCAAGCCAGCGGATATTTAAACTGCAAATGCATACAAAACCGATTGTTAAGCCAAGGAATCACAATTAAAAAAAGAAAAAAATTGAAATTCAGGAGTTTTCTTCTCATATCTCAGTTGACTCTTAAGGAATTGTTTCATCATTTCATCATTCATCTCCAAGTTTATGAATATCCAAAATTTCTTTTTTTTTTTTTTTTAATGTTAAAGAGTCAGTAGTTTTAATTCCCCCGATTCCAATAAAAAAAACAATTTCGTAAAAAAATTCGTTTTCTTGTGAAAAGCAGGTCAATCATCCCTGTTAAATATTTAACTTCAAATACCTATCAATTCGTTTTGGAAAAAAAGGGGGGTGGGGGGTGGGAGGGGATGCAAAAAATTGTTATTGTTGCAAAGGTTAATAACCCATTAATGGAACATCGTTATTTGTTTTTTATATATGTTAGTTTTGTATCCATAACACATGATTTCTTGTCAAAACTGGACCTCTTTGAAGTTTTTGCATTTGGAGCACTTAGGGTTTGATAAGGGCAAGTGCGAAAAATTATTTTATTATTTTATTTTCAAAAGTAACATGAACAAGAAGTTCTGTCAAGAACTAAACGAGCCTACTTTCCCGTACATCGACATCGGCAATCTAAATCAATATTCTCTTGAATATCTGAAACTGAAAATTATGTCAAACATACCTTTATAACACTTAAAGCTGATTTCTAAAAGCAAAATATACCTCTCTCATCAGATGATCAGAACATGTAAAAAGTAAATAAACGAGTAAATAAAGTTTTGTCGCACCTTTTAAAGAATGTAACTGCTATAGTTCTTCCGTAGAAAAATTTCACAATCGTTTTCAAATGACAAAAAAAAAATAAATAAATAAAATAAAAGTACAAAGAACATCAAAACACATTTTATCGAAGAAAGAAAAAAAACCTCGTTCGTTAATAAAATATCTCGAATTTTATTTTTAATCCGTTGCCAGTTGTTAAATATAAGTAAAGAATAAAATGCTCTCGTGAATGAACAATTTTTGTAATCAAAAAAAAAATATCGTCTGCCAAAAAAAAAAATAAATAAATAAATAAATAAATAAAAATAATAATAATAATAAATTAAACAAAAAAAATGAATAAATAAACAAAAAGTCGTCTGCCCAGTCAGTCATTTTTTTCTGAGCCTGCATTTCCGCCATGTTTGCGGAGTCGGAGTCGGAATCAGAGTCCTCACAGAAGATTTTTCAGAAAAGTACTTAACATACATTTTTTATCAAAACTGTTTTCTTACAAAGTTAGTTTGAAGGAAATCCGCCTTTAAGTTTAGAATCAACATTCAATTTAAATTTCCCAGTAGGCGCTCATGGAAAAAAATTTCTGAACGGTTCATCATTGAACGAAAAATGGTTCAAATTGAAAAGTAAAATATGGGAACGAGTCTCTCCGAGATCTTTCGAACAACAAAAGTTTATTCAATTCAGACGGTTCACTTAAAAGTTATTAGGTGGAGAAAGGTTGCTTGAACGGTTCAATGTTGAACGAAAAAATGTTTAAATTGAAAATTTTAATACGGTAATGAAGTATCCTTGCCGATATCTTTCGAACAAAAAAAAGTTTGTTTAAATCGGACTGTTCACTCAAAAGTTATTAGGGGTGAGAGCTTGTTTGAACGGTTCAATGTTGAACGAAAAATTGTTCAAATCAAAAATGTAGATACGGGAATGAAGTATCCTTGAAAAGATCTTTCGAACAAAAAAAAGTTTGTTCAAATCGGACTGTTCATTCAAAAGTTAGTATCGCGGGACCGGTTATTTGAACGGCTCAAAGTTGAACCTAAAATTGTTCAAATCAAAAAATCAAATATGGGAATGAGCTGTACTCGCCGAGATCTTTCCAACAAAAAAAAGTTTGTCCAAATCGGAATGTTCATTCAAAAGTTATTAGGGGGGGGACAGACAGACCGACAGACCGATACACAAATTCCCCATCTCAATACCCTACTTTCAAATTTTTAATTTTTCGATATTCATTTTACCTCTTTATTTTTTCAACTTGGCGATATTTTTTGGACTTGGCGATATTTTTTTTAACTTGGCGATTTTTTTTGGACTTGGCGATATTTTTTAGATGCATTAAGCTACTTTTAATACTTTTTTGCGTCTTTCTTTTATTTTTAACGGGAAAGTAGGCTAAAAAGTGTGATGTAATTGAAACTATTATTAGGTGAAGGTGAAACTATTATTTTGGTGGACTTTTAAAGTAATAAAAAGCTTTGAAAATTTGCCAAAAAATTCCTTTATTACAAAAAAAATGACAACCTTTTCAAAAACTGATAAGTTGTAATAAACAAATATGTAGATAGTCCTTTGAAAACAAATGGAAAAAAGACATATATAGAATTTGCAAATATGGTAAGCTCATTAAAGGTACATTTTGTAAAAAAATAGCTATGGAGCTTTATTACAGTAGCAATAACTGGTACATTACCTAACCATCTTCAATCGTTCAAACGTGTTCAGAGTTAAATATTAGGTACTTAAGAACTTGTTTTGGCTAACATTACATTCAGTGTAAGAGCAGAAGACCATTTTTAGAACTTGCAGATAGGACAGGACCTGATTAAGATATCCCGGGGCCCTAGGCCAAGTACTTTTTTTGGGGCTCCCTTGTATTCAAGCTTTATAATTTTAACCTTTGGCTAAAACAATTTTAGCCATAGATTGAAGTAATTTTAGCCATTTGGGGGCCCCTAAAAAGTGGGGGCCCTAGGCCACGGCCAGTTGGCCTATTCAATTATCGGGCCCTGCTTGCAGATGCTAGCTACCCTTCCCCATAGTTGACCGTATATCAGTTTCATATTTCTTCGCAATATCTGATTTTAAATTACCCTTCAATTTTTGCAAAAAATAAGCAAAGGAATAGAATTTTAAAAGCCACAAAAGAAGTAGTATTTTCCAAAAGGACAAAAAAATTTATAAAGGATATAAAAATGGACAAAAAAATTTGTGCAAATCTTTGTAATTACATTGTTGCAATACCTTTATCAAACTTGGGAGTTGAGATCAATCAAGTTTTGTGCTTTAGTTTTCAGTTTCTTTGTTATTATTTTCTATTCTGTTTTAAATGAAAATTAGTCTTTTACTGTTTTCTCATTGTGGCTCCCATTCATGCTTTCAGATAAGAAGAAAAAAGTCCTAAGGAATCAGAATGAGATGGAAATTATTGAGGATACTTCATCTGAATACATGGCAGATTGCTGCCCTGCATTGTGTTATTTTTGTTGCTCTTTTTGTAAAGCTGATGAAAATCCCATTTTATGGCAAAATTGGGCAGATATACGTTGTAAATTATATTGTTTTGTGGAAACGAAAATATTCAGAATCACTGTATCTCTAGTGATTCTTACCAGCATAGCAACATTGGTAAGTTTTTAACTGTCCTGTATAATACAATACTTATGTAATTCTAAATGTCAAATAAATTTTAATTTGGCATCTTTTCTATGCATTAATTTTATTTTTAATTTCACTAATCTCTAAATCAATTTTTTGTACTTTGACTTATAAGTTACTAGCTGCATCGCCCTGCTTTGCACGGGTCTATATTGAGAACGAAAGTTTTGTCAAGTGACGCATGTCTAAAAGTCCCGATTAAAGTCAAGATTTTTTGCAGTACGAAAAGTGAATCAATCGTCAAAAATTTTTTTAATTTGCTACAGGAAGAGAATAAAAGCACAAAAGCAAGAACTTTATTTGTTTATGTTCAGGAAAAAAAAATGGCAACATCTTTTTCTCATCAATAACTTATTTCCCGCTACTTAATTTCTTTCACACTGGTGCAGACGATATTAATAAATCCAATTTAAAATGGATATGCTCCAAATTTAAAAATACTCATATCTTTTTTATGGTTGAAGTTAGGGCTTAGGAGTTTTCGAAACCTTTGGAAGAAAATCCCACTAAAAGGTATTGTTTGCAAGCTTTCCAATGAGACCAATATCGAGAAATCCAATAATTATTTTGTGTAGAAAGAGCAGCTTTAAGCCATTTTTGAGTCCTTAAATAGAAATTCGAATGGTTCTGTACTTTTTCGGCATTCAAAAACTCCATTACTACCCTTCCCGAGCGGCCAAGTACCTCCCTGCTAAATTTGGTCCAGATCCAACCCAAACTGGATTTATATGGGGAACATACACACATATATTCTTTGTTCTATTTTTTGGACAACAAACGCTGCTCATTTGTATCCTAAGAATCTTGTGGTTGTTGTTCTTTTTTTTAAAACTTATTTTTTAATTATTTCGTTTTTAAATTATTGCTATTGATTTATAATTGTGTGTTGAGATTATTTCTCACAATGAAATTCATTCAATGCTTGGCCAATGACAGTGTTGTACTTTAATTTACTTCCATTTAAGCAGCAAGCTGTTATCTTAATGTCTTAATGTGTTGTTATGGTCCATACTAGAATGTCTTCAGTCAAAAAAGAGAGGGAGACAATGACTTTGTTTAAGCTATGCAGTAATCAAAACAAATAAAAGTTACCAAAATATAGGACTGGAATGAAATGCTGGCTTGAAGCAGCTGGTTTCTTTGTGCATTTGCTTATTTAAGTGCAACTTATTAATGGCGATAAAATAATTCTTTTCTATTGTTTTCCAGATTATTGATCGATCTCACGGTTCAAAATACCCTCAAGTTCAAAAAGCAATAACAGTCATGGATCCTTTTATTTTCATGTTATTTTTGATAGAAATGGTGTTGAAGTGGATGGCCTATGGGTTGCAAAAGTTCTTTAGAAGCGACTTAGGGCGCTTTGAATTTACTATCTTACTGGTAAATATTAGGCTTGATTTTTTTTTTTTTTGTATTCCTTATTTAAACCACGTTTAAATTCATAATTTTATGTTTTTTAATGCAAACAAAACTTTCCCTTTTCTGTCTTTTCCTTGTGTGAATGCGTTGTTGTGTTGTAAATGGTTGCTTATCCTACAAACGGGTCCTTATGGCATGTGTGTATTGTGGAAGTTGAACTTCACAACAAATTACGGAGCAATTAGAAAAGTAAAGCAATGCACCCCAAATTGCCAGCCAGGCTGGCACAAGATAACAACAAAAAAAGCAACTGTAATTTGAAATATTGAGGAAATTTTTCGGGATTGAATTAATTTTACTTTTTATTAACACAAAAATTTATTTTGGAAATCACACCCCAAACAAATGACACTTAAGGCAGACCACTCTCCCCTTTTGACTCACTGCTTAAATGCAAGTTGTAGGTTACGACATTTATTTGTTTCACCATTCTCTTCCGCCATTAGGCAGGGGTTGCAGCCTCCCCCCTCCCCATAGTTTATCGGATTTACTAATTGGACTGTGAATGGGCAACATGCAGACCACAACTGAAAGACATGGGAAACCTGTACACTTACTTGGTTGCTAATCTTAATGCATTTGTACAGAGTTTTAGTGACAGATGTGTGTGACATATTCATGATTTCTCTCTGTAGCATGTGGTCATTTGCTCTCCTGCTTTGAATTATTTAACATGCTCTGTAAAACTGTAATGATCAAAGAACTCCTTCTACAAGGAGAAAATCCATGCTGCATTGTGTTGTGAAATATAAGTTAATTCATGCAAATTTGATTAATTCCTTCTTTAAGTCGCTCAGTTATACAAAAATAGTGTACTTTGTTTCCAGCATGATTTTACTTTATGCTTCAGAATAAAGTTTATCTTTTTTTTCTCCTGTATTAATTTTAACCAAAAATTAAAGCCTTGAAACTGTGTTCTTTAACTTGGACAACTACTGAGGTATCGTTAGTTGTGTGGTTCAAAGAGAAGGAATAAGTTTCAGGCTTAATAGGTTAGAAGGAAATTTCTTTTACATCTAACGTTTCCAAGTCAAATATTTTGTCTATAAAAAATACTTTCTTGAAAGAAGACTTCTAAAGAGTGAGCAAAACTGAGAAAACCTTGGATACAATTTTTAAGTGGAAACTGATTAACAGTATTAAATTATTTTGATACATGTACAAGAATTTTGTAAGTATTGATGTAAATAACTAATTTTAAACATGAATATTATTTTTGCAAGTATACTTTGATAAGACAAAAGTTCTTCTGACCAAATGTGTTACATTAACTTGTGGCTATTTTTAGTTAATAATATAATGTTCCTGAGAAATTGTATGCAAGAGTATGAACGTTAGCATTGCAGAGAATTTGCCCCATATCATGTTATAATAAATGAGTATAAGTTGAGGTAATGATTTATTGCAGCTTGGCTGTATGAAATAAATAACAAAAGTATCAAGTTCATCATTTCCTTTTTTTTCTTTCCAGATATATTTGATTGATTTGCTGTCTATCAAGTTTTTCGATGGTCAGAAAAATATTTTTAAAGCTCTGAGAGCATTTCGTCTTCTCAGCCTAACACCGCTCCTTAAATCATATCAGGAAACAGTTGTAAGTACTCATATCTTGCATGGCGAAGATTTTAATGTGAATTAGATGCTTTTTTCGCTTTTAAAGCGTTATGTTAAGATTGAGTTTTGTCTGTACATCTCTGTGCGCGATTAGTCAATTGCTATCAACGAAAATCCACCGAAATATGTGACCAAATGTATTATTTTATAAAAAATGTGTTATGTTGGCCACAAAATGTTTCATTTTATGACAGAACAACTTGTATTACAATTAAAAAATCTAATTCACACTCATGGTAAATGTATAACATCTTTGTTTGATTTCATGAATATTTTTATCCTTCAGATATGTTTTCTTACAATTTTTTTTCGCAGCCCTTGCCAATGAAGCGCACAAGTTGCAATGATGATAGTGCTACTGCTTCAAGGGAAAGTCTCTTGCACTTACGAAGACTGGAGTGTAGACATTTTTTAAGCAGACATTGCAGTTATAAGCCATCTGGTTCTGGAGGTATTTTTTCAAATTATTGCTAATTTAAAAATTGTTTGATCTTACAGTTTGATAATAATTAAATGCAAGATATCTAAAATTGTGCAGTACAATTTTTTAAAAAGCTTACATTCAAAATCAGATAGTGTAAGGAATATTTAAGAATAATTATGCAATTTTTCGTCTGAGTCACTTGCATGAAATTTAAAGCTGTAGTAGTTAAAAAATTGCTTCTTGTAAATTCTAGTACACTTAAGATTGTTTAGGACTTATTCTCCTGCTTTTATTTTGCTTATTCTCTTGCAATTTGGAAATGTAAAACTTGTAAATTAAGGTCAAAGAGTGTTCCCCTTTTAATTAGTCTTTTAATAGTTTCTTGTTGCTTCAGGGTGGGGGGCATTATTTTTGTAAGCATTAGTTGTTGAGTATGTTATTCTTTTAAACTTGGTATTAGGTAAAACAAAATAGGCAGATGATATAGTAATCACTGTTGTAGTAGTAAACATAGCAGAAGATATAGATATTGTGCATAAAATAAAATATAAAATGGTATGGCGCTGAAAATGTAAAGGAAATATAATTGGCAAATTATATTGAAATGTAAAAAAGTGGCTCTTTTTTTTGTACATTACTACATCTTGTTTCTGAAAATGCATGTAAAAAGAAATCTCCCCCCCCCCCCTTTTTTTTTGCCCAGGGAAAGATTCTTGCCTTGATTCTTTGAACTCGTGACAAATAATGTTTAATACTTTACCATTTTTTCTTACCATTTCACTTCATGTTTCTATTCTCTTCACTTTTGTGTATGTGTGTTTTCTAGAAATATTCCGAATGGATTGGAATGTTCAAGAAGTTCAATCTTCTGATCTGAGTGAAAGCAAAATGCGTCGAATGGAATTAACTCACAAAAGGAACTATCGAGACTCGAATCTAGCTGCTGGTGCGTCTGATTGTCTACCAGAATTCTGCTACAAGCTGTTTCCCTTTTGCAAACTTGACTGTCGATTATCTCGCATTTTGACAAAAATTCGGACAAAGATATTAATTTGTGTGAAGAGTAAATATTATGTGGCCCTTATTACCCTTATTATTCTTACAAGCTCACTGAAACTGGTAATTTTCTTTTCCTTAATTTTCATGAATAATAAAGCATTTGTATGTATTAAAACGACTGTTGATTTGAATGTTTTTATACAAAAGAAAATGACTTTCAGACAAAGTTTCTCTTTTTTTGCAGTACACTTTCTTTCTTTTTTTAGTTATTTATTTCTGATCTCATTTTTGTATCTGTCTGCATAATGTACTCTTTTTTTTTATTTTCAGGCTGTTGAATCAAATTTCTCATCAAATAAGCCTCCTATTATTAAACTCATATCGAATTATACGGATAAAATTTTGGCTTCATTATTTTTGTTGGAAATGTTACTGAAAATGTTTGCATTTGGCATAAAGGGCTACTTTTCTTCCATCTGTTGTGTTGCAGAACTAGTTATTGCATTAGTAAGTTTTCAATGTTTTTAAATTATTCATGTGTAATATAACTATACATTACTTTTCTTGCATTTTTAACTGATCATTTATAAAGGCCATTAAAGTCAATGAGAAAAAAAATTCATATTTTTCTTAAATGGAGAAAAATGTGTCCACTTAAGAATTAAAATATGTATTTGCCATAATTAATGGTTAAATTTTGTCTCTAAAATTATCTCAATACTGAACATAATACTTTTGCATTGTATGATATTTGTAAAGAATAGCTAAAATTGTTATAGGTTAAAATTGTTATTTGTTGATTTTTGAAGCACCTGAGAAACATTTTGTAATAACCTCAATAGAAATGCGTAACAGATCCAGCAATTTGTAACCTAGTTGTGCATTCAGTGAAATATCAGCAATGATGAAACTAGGAATACTGCTCAGATGTTAAAAAATAAAGTAATTTTGAATCTAGCCCAGTCTAGAAGTATTCATATTGTAAGCAAATATTTATGCATCAATTCGTCTTAGGCCGCAAGTTTTCCACCTCTGGTATTAAACCATTCAGTTTTGTCTGTGTAAATTTTTGCTCAAAATTTGTAACCATGCCTTGAACTGCTATGCTAAATTGCATTTCTTGTGCCATATTACTGCAAAAAGGCTATTTGCTCTGAAGCAATGCCTTTTGAAATGAATGAAGCTGTCAAGCCTGCATTGTATCGAGCTTTGGTACTATCTTTTGTTTTTGCTGTACAAAACTTTTTTTTTTTTCCAAAACAAACTTGCAGCATTTGACCACTGCCACTCCTCCTTCGCTTCATTTTCTTTATGGCTTCCCAATGGGAGATTTAAGTTTTTTTTTTTTTTTAGGAGGGGGAGCTGGGCAGAAAAAAACTGTAGTATGGTTTTGAGGTTCAATTTTAAAGTGAGCACTTTAAAAGCCGTGAAGCTTAAAACTTTGCCATTTCCTCCACTTTCGCTCCCTTGTATAGATCAAAATGTGTATTTTGTAAAGTTTCCTTTAACCTTGCTCTTCTAAAAATTAGTGGTAAATGTTTTAGTAATTTTTTTATGTGCTAGCGTGACTTTAGGTCAAATATACTTGTTAAAAAACCAAGTGAAGCACAAAATTGCTACGAAAAATTTTTATTTGAAAAAAATTGTTTTTTTTTGTTACATTGCACTAATTCTTTACATTGAAAAATAGGATCTTTTTTTGTGCTCAGTATTCAGTACAAGTTTATATCTTACCCTGATAAATTTCTTCAACTGTACTAGTATTATATTTTTTGCTGCATTTTTTTTTACTTTATTAAAAAAACTGAATGATTCTGCCATCATAAATATTGCATGATTTCCTCCTACAATAGCTGCATGATTTAAAAATAAGCGCTTTATTTATTTATTTTTTATTATTATAGTTATTTTATGGTTGTATAAATGTATATGTATTTTGTAATTGTGATGAAATCTGTTCTGCTACTTTGATAATGTTTGCTATTTTATTTCCTTTTGTATAATATCACATTGATCTAATTATTTGGTTGAAATACTTTCTCAATCCCCGAAGTATATTTTTTTGAAATTGGTTGCAGTTTACTTTCTGTCAAATTGATCAACTTACTATGAATTGTGTATTGAAAATTGAATTTAGCCATTGGAAAACTGCCATATAATACTTATTATCCATGCACATACATGAACGAATTTAAATCGTTTTGTAAAGGACTAATGAAATCCATTAAAAAAGAAAAAAGAACTAATGAAAGCAGTACATAAAATTTCATCTTAAATGAGAGGATATCTGTCTCCTTAGTTATGACTATTCCAGATTGAGCAACCCAAAAGCAAGGGCGGAAGTATCCAGACTATCAGTGTTTGCCTATAAAGCACTAATGTACAGAAAAATGGCACATTAGCTAAAACAAATATTTCAGGGAAAATTGCTAGTTAACTATTGATTGTTTTAGAAAGAAAAATTGCATCAAATATATTTAGCTTAATATCACAAGCCCAAGCAATATGACTGGAAAACTTGTAACTTATCAATGAACAGAGCAATCGAGCCGACAATTAATTTATATGGTTTTTTTTTCAGTCAATAGGCTTTTTGCTACCACCTATCTCTTACCATTAAAATATTTCTTAATTTTGGTAGGAAAGCATATACTTTGCGGCTTCTCAAAAATACTTCTTTTTTTTTTTTGTATAGATGATTTATTATATCTAGCTAATTTATAATGCAAAATTTTAATATTCCCCCCCCCCCTTCAACTATACTTATTTGCTTTCATAAGAAGACTAGATGAATATTTTATTTACTTTGTTTTAAAATTTCTACAAGTTTTACAAATCATTATAGCATATATTATTATTTTTTTTACTTAGAAGTCCTCTATTATCTGCTTATTATTCACCTTTTTATTTCTAGTTGATATCTTATGATTTGCTTTTAAATATCAGTCATTTTCTAAAATCCACTTTTAGCATGCAAAAAAATATATGTTATATAAGCATTGAATCTGATGACTTGTTTTTCTTTATGCAGACATTGTACTTTTGTTGGCTGTGATGTTATTTATTAGTTCTATGATTACATCTGTTTGCATCTGTTTTGCTTGTTTAAATTTGCTTTCAAAATATTACAGCCTTTTTTTTTTGTTTTCTTGTTAGAATTTTATTTTTGCATGAAGCTGTTTGGCAACATTAAGTTAAATGCTTTGCAAACTTTTATTCAGAAAGGTAATTTTTGAAATTATTTACGTTTTGAAATTGTTTCCGGGATACATTTTTGCAATCATTTTGATATTTTTTTTCTCCCCTTCCCTTTCTTTTGCCTTCCTCTCTTTTTGACAGACTTCTACAGCTTATGTTGTACTCAATGAACTGGATATAGCAAATTATCCCATCTTGAAAATTGTGAGAGTTTTTCGACTGCTATACCTGTGTAAACTTTTGAAGTTCAATAGGCAATCTGAGGTATTCTTCTACTTTACTGTTTTCATTTATTTACAGTAATTTTTAAACATTACTATGTCTTCTGTATTTCACTAATGAACGTTGTTCTCAATGTTTTAATTTTTCTTCTAAATTTTATGTAATTCGTCTTCAAGGAAAATGATTTGAAAATGCTGTGATAATAATTATTTGTGCATTATTTTACAAGTGTTTATTTTCTCAATGAGCTTCTGAATGTAGTATGCAAATACTGTACAAAAAGGCATAAATCTGGAAAATATCTCTTTAAGATTGACTTTAACTTCATTTTTCTAATGCAATATTAAAAGTAGAAATCCATTCCAAATATTTTGAACTAATTAATTTAATCATCAGTGGTGTTTTGACTGCAAATTACTTTAAGAAGATCGAACGAAGCTTTTCTCAAGTTTTCAAAAAAGTGAAATGCTGCTTAAATAATTGCCTCTTTGCTGCTTTCACAAACATAGCATTCAAAAAAAATTTCATAATATAAAATTAGAACACAATAGTAAGCAAATCAAAAAGTGCTTACCTTTATTCATGCTATGCTGTGTCTTTTCTTTTCTACATCAGTAGTTTGGTTAATTTTTTTGCTAAACAAAACATATCTAATCCCATAAAATGGAAATATTCAGACACTTGAAAGAAAGACTAAACGAAATTTCTATTAACTAACTGTAAAACGAAAAATTTACAAGATATTTACAACTAAGATCAAGCACATTAGAAAATTTCAACTCAACCCCCAGGGTTATCCTACACAGTTTGTAGTCTAGACGCATCACTACATTTCACACTCAAAAGTTCGAATAAAAAGTTAATTATTATGTTTCTGAGTGATAGAGATCATCTAGAAGAGATAAGGTGTTTGCTTCAGCTGCATTGTTTATTATGTCTCTTAAACTTATATCAACATTTTTTTCACTCATCTATTTAGAAAATTAACACCATTTATTAGCATATAATAATAGTAATATCATTAATGTTAAGGACTTGAAAAATTAGAGGTGATAGTACAGTGAATAGGAGTAGCCATCACTTCCCCTGCCTAAATTATCATTCGATCTGTAGAAGAAATTTATGCTCCAAGTGGCCACAGCTAGAACAAAATATTGTCCTGTTTTCTCTTACGGCTTATCAGTGCCAATATTGACCCTTACATATTATAATCCTTCCCCGTCTTTCAAGAACTAAATAAGTGTTCATCACACATAGCAGTCAGCAGCAATATGAAACATGGTTTGAGTAATTTGTTAGCGGAGAAAAAGTGTACGCTATTTTCGTAATTAATCTATTTCAATTAATATCACTGTGAAGATTTCATTAATATGGTCAACTCAAGATAACTCAAATATTTCTTTATCTCATAGTTTTCACTGGGCGCTAAGCTTTGAGAAGCCAGGTGAGGCCCCATATTCCCTAAAAGCAATTTTACCCCCCTCCCAAAATAACTTGAAAACTCCCTAAGAGGAAGAGCCTCTTCCAGAAATGAGCGAAGTATCCCAAAAAGCACCACCTAAAAATTTTGATGGTACAATATGCACCATGAGCCACCCCCCCCCCTCTCCCAGTTGGTAAGCCTGCCAAACCAACTCAAACTACCAATAACTCAAAGGTTTAAGCCGGTCCCTTTCGATACTGTTACCAAACTTGACTGTACAAGGAATGTCTTGTCCCCATTTAAAATTAGTTAATTAATGCTCTCATTTTTATATTACACATCTCTC